>FIZR01007034.1:0-20910 GCA_900060175.1 Ferrisia virgata
GGGGGGGGGGGGGGGGGGGGGGAGGGATCAACAAAATTCGTTTTGGAGCCCTAGAAGACTATTACGATCATTTCTGGCGATGCCAGGTATTTATTTTCATTTCAATTTTTACTACCCCCCCCCTCCTCCCAAACCATAAATTATTTGCTGAGCTCGATACTAAGTAAACCCGATCAAATTTTGGAAATAGGCTTCGATTGGTGGCAGATTTGATATCCACGAGTGCAGATGACCTCAGGTCAAAATTCAGTTATGTCCAAATTTGGAAGAGGAGATGCTAAAAGGTTATAATTACAAAAATTGTTCATTTTTGAGCCAATCCGTAAACATCCTAAAGATGTAAAATATATCAAAAAATCAGCCTCTTAGGTCAGTTAGGGGGGTGAGATATTAATGTTTTTCTTCTTTTTCACTCTGAAAAAAGGCTGTTTCTACCCTATCTCCACTCCAAATTCAACTAGGAAGTTCAAATTTAGTATTTAGATTTAGTGTAGGTCCTACATTTGTCTTTTGGGAGCTTCGACTTTTCAGCCTCATTGTGCCTCCTCACAACCCTAAAAAAATTGTATTTTTGTGTCGGGTTCTTTTATTTTATGAGTTCGTACCTGGTATATTTCCCCCCCCCCCCCAAATTAGACTAGGAAATTAAAACCAAATATGTAGATTTAGCACACGTACGAGATGTGCCTTCTAATAATATCCACTTTTTAGCCACTTTGCACCCCCCTCCCGTCCCAATCCCTTATCCATACCACTGATTACAAGCGATAATTAACTTGGACACAAACACGAAAACAATATTGACGTGTTACCACATCGATCATAACAAATTTCTACTACATTCATCGATGTGAATTTTCGTAACAACAGCTTCGTATGCTAAAAAAAATTTACCATCGAAACACGGCTGTTTTGTATCCTCTCCGTGTAAACTTGTGAAAAAATTTCATTCAAACGTTAGCGAACTGTGAAAAAACCACGCATGCAAAACTGTGCTTGGAAATTTTCCAAAAAATCCGCAACCGATGAGGGTTTGTCGCGCGAAGCGAACGAAGGCGAAATGAATTTCTCGCTAAGGAAGGCGACGATTAAACGACACACTAAATGGTAGATTTTACGTCGTTATCGCGTGCTTATTAAAGCGTAAATGAAAGCTAGAATCTTGATTATAATACCAGAGTTCATTATTTGCGAACAGTGGCAAATTTTTTTATTTTTTTTTGTACTCATTGTATTGCGTGCGTATGTGTTTTTGTTAGAGTACTCGTAAAGCAAAAAAAAAAAAAAAACAGACAGAAAGAAAAGTATGGAATAAAGTCTCGCCATCGTGGCCACCATGGTATTCTCAGTGTCTCGTCAACACCACTTCGTACCAATACATATATATATAACAAAGTTGAAAAAATTTCGAGTCTTTTTAAACACTTCAGCACTACTTTCTACTATTTCCCTTGCCCACTCCATTATACTCGTATACATTTCGATCAATTCATTTTCGCGGAATTACAAATTTATTTTTCATTTTGTTCCATTTTGCTACACAAGATGAACTCTAATAAATTACACCGACGACGGTGACATCGGTGAGTGGTAATAAGAACACGAGCATATGGTCACACGAGGTAATGGCGGTACTTTTGTAAAAGAAAATTGTTGCATGTATAATATGTAATTCAAGGAACGTAGCATACCATTTTACTAAAACACAACATATGAAATTTGCCGCGGATACTTTCATTTATTTAGTCGGCGATAATGAAACGGCTTTATTTCTGAGCTAATTTCATCTCATACATACACGTTACGTAAAGCACTTAGACCATAGCTTAGTTCGCTATTTTCCATTATCATTTAATTTTTTTTTTTTTTTTCTTACAAGGATACATGATGTACACAGGAAAGTTATAATCAAGTCTCAGAATAAGCGACAAAAAAAATCGATAAAATTCGGCGACACTAAAGCGTTTAGGTGGTTGCATTCCGAACATTTTTAGATACCTTGGTTCGAATCGCCAAATCTACAACAACGCTATGAAAATTCTAATTCTGGATTTCCTCCAATTTCAACTTTTATAATTACCATCGCAACATCATATGTATTTCGTATTATATGTACTTAAAACAAAACGCCTCTTCCAAATTGATACAAGCAGCCTACCACAGCATCATGGCCCAAAATGCGCCATCATTTGAATTACATTTCGAAATAAGGGCAAACTTGAAATTTATTCGTTACATTAAATTAAAAAAAAAAAAAAAAAAAAAAAAAAAAAAAAAAAAAAAAAAAAAAAAAAAAGACGTCCATCTACAGTTCACTTATTTTAGTGAACTGTCCATTAAAATAAAACCCATATTTACCAAATACCTTAAATTTTCATAGCATAATTAATCTTGTACCCCCTTTTTCCCCCTGCCATACGTCCAAAGTACACCACCGATGCAGAAATTAATTTCCATAACATTGCTCGATTACATATAATCAATATTAACATTGCGATGCGATACGATGTATAGTAGGTATAGGTAAGAGTATCAGTTAGTTTGAACTTTGATACGTGTTTCTGTTTATTTAGCCATTTTAAGCGCGAGAAATGCTCGCCGATAAATTTCCAAAATTCATTAAACAAATGTTGGATGAAAAGTACGTACCAACAACAGCCGATCTATTATATCGTAATAATTTTACCGAAAGAAAATTGGAATTTTGTTCCGAGAAATAAGCATGTTTACACAACACAATTTTCAATTTACGAACGAGCTGAGAGAAAATTTTTTTTCCAGATACACAATTTAACTTCATAATTGGAAAAGTTACTGTCGCAATTTATTTTTTTAGCTTAATTTTACAGAATTTTTTTTTTGCACAAAAAATTGCCGAAATTTAAAAATTAAATAATGACGACGCTTATATAAATTTTACGAAGTTCAAGGCACGTGAAATACATATTATAACGAAATGATGAAAATACAAAGATCCATTTATTCGTTCAAATACATATTTTTCTTTTTCATTATCTGAATAATTCAATTTTTCTACAGAATATAAAATATTACGAAAAAATTATATTTTCGGCACTTTTTACCCATAGTTTTGTTAAATTTATACCCACTATAAGACGATTTTCAAAGTATTTTTTCTCGATTTTTGATAGATTACGTGATACTTGATCAATTTTCTGCACTTTTTACCCGATTTCGTAGAATTTTCACCCAAATCTCGATGATTTTCAACGTTTTTTTTAACGTGGATACATCTTGGGGCTGAGAATCATTTTTTGATTTTTGATTATAATTTTTGGATCAAAAACTCGAATATTTGAAAAATGAAAAAAGTTAAAAGTAAAAATTAATGAAAAAATGAAAAACAAAAAAATAAAAAATAGAACAATTAAAAAATTTAAAAAATCAAAAGATGAAAAAAATTGAAAAAAAATTAAAAAACAGTAAAATATAGAAATAATTTATTTCGACACTTTACGTTAAAACGTTAATATGGATATGTTGGATATCCATGGTCTAGAATTTTTCCCCAAAAGGGAAAACTGTCTTTTTCTGTACTTTTTAACCATTTCTGTCAAATTTTTCCCGATTTTCAATGATTTTCAACGTTTTATTTTCATGTTATAGATTAATTTTCATCTATTTTTCAACATTTTCTCATGATTTTTGTTCAATTTTCTACACTTTTCACTTGCGTTTATTAAATTTTTATTTCATTGTTGATGATTTTAAACAATTTTTTTCATACTTCAAATCAATTTTCTCCCGTTATTCCGATTCATGATCAACTATCTGCACTTTTTGATCCCTTTTTATAGAATTTTTACCGAAATTTTAATGATTTGCAACGTTTTTTATTATAATTTAGAACAATTTTCGCACATTTTTCAACATTTTTTCATGTTTTTTAATCAATTTTCTGTACTTTTTACCAATTTTTACCAAAATTTTACGCATTTCCTATGATTCTCAACATTTTTTTTTCATAACTTAGGTCAATCTTCGACATTTTCTCATGATTTTTTTTCATATTTCTAAACTTTTTTAATCATCTATATCAAATTTTTATTCAATTTTCGATATTTTTATTTCATTTGTGATCAATTGTTTGCGCTTTCCAACCATTTCTATCAAATTATTACAAAATTTTCAACGATAGGAAAAATGTCTTAAAGTTCAGTAAAATAAACTCGTGCAAAAATTTAAGAAAAATTGCTTGGTGGATGGGTTTAACCGCCCCCTCCCCCCTTACGTCATTCTTTCTAATATCGGGTATGGCAAAAATAATGAACGGTTTACAAACTCGTTACAGTAGGTACTTCCATAATCCGAATATCGACTTCTAATACATCATTGGAATCGTCAAAGTATGCCATTTTATGAAGCAGTGTCGGTTTCGATCAATTTCTGATCGTACGTCATTGAAGCCGATTTTTATGAAAATCCATAAAAATAAAAAAAAATTATTTTCGACACCAATTATCGAAATTGGTTTCAAAACACAAATTACTTTCTGATGGATCCAAAAAGGTCACCCCTGATGAAGAAAATCTTCACCAAAATTGTTACCTCTCTACCCTCATCTATTCTAGACTTACTGCGGTTTATAAGGTCAAAAGTTGAGGAGAAACGAGAGGAGGTATTCAAAGTTCAAAATTTACCCAGTAATATCTTACGAGGTATGTAGATAAGGGTAATTTGACCCGCTGAACGCGAATTTTCCATCGTTATTTTCACTGAACCATTTTTTCTTTTTCAAATTCCAAAAATTACAATTTAATCGAAAAGTAAGAAAACTGCTGACCACCCTAAAACAACAACCATAGACAAAATAAAAATTCGACTTAAAATTATTGTTCAGCAAGTCAAATTACCTCGATCAGCATACTTTAAAAGACATTACAGGATAAATTAATGATTTAAAATTTTTCCTCCATTTCGCAAATAAGCCTACGAATGACAATAGGACTTTTTTTAAAACTTGAATTTATTTTCAGCCGTTTCATGAGAAAAAAATAACATAAATTGAAAAATATTCGCAAGTATTTCATCATCAAGTGGATAGAGGTTTACATAACCCTCTAACTATACCACCGATCGAGTGTATAGTCAAAAATATTGCTTAAAAAATGAATACAACTTTTTACTTTTTTTCATTTCCTTCTTTCAATCGTATCAGAAATAAATTTTAGAAGCGACCCTCTTCCACATTTTCAACTACCAATTGCTTTGAAGAATATACCTTCATTGCAGGCCTGCTGGAGTGTGAAAAATATTGAAAATCGACCACTCTTAATTGGTTCACTTCAATCGTCACCTTGTTTTTCTCGAAAAGCACCGTCTCTAATAGTCTTACACTTGATTTTTAAAAATTTTAAACCTACCCACAACAATTCCTCTGCAACGATTCATTGAGCTAGCCATCAAAAATACACGACCTACTTTACCCAAACCTTTTTTGAAACCACTATGAAGAAAAATGCCGCTCGAAAAACCAACTGTACGGTATTCTGTTACCGCGTCAGTCATATTTTTCGCGTTATTCGACGAGCAAACTAGGGTATAAACAAAATCGCCGCCACGCTATACAGGTCGAATCGATCGACAAAAGCGTTTTTAATTAAAACACTTCTCGAACCTGCGGGTTATCTGTGTTTTTGATAATTTCTTTTCTTCATACATATAGGTACAAGCACAAAGAGTACAGTGCTGTAATATACACACACACACACACACACACACGACGTAAGCAACTCGAATACAGGGATAAAGAGAGAAATAGAAAGTGAAAAAAAAAAGAAGAAAAAAAAACAACCACGCACAGAAGGAAAATCCTTCACGTGGTTCGTCAACGGTAGCTACCAAACCATCGTGTAGAAGCGACCGACCCTATTCAGCTTTCCACATTCGGGTCGATGAACCTCCGCCACCACCACCACCCACCACCCAACACCACCATCGCAACTACAACCACAACCTTCGTCTTGCTCATTTTCTCGAATAAAAATGCGTTGTGCATGCGTAAAAGGGGTGCCTTACGTACGTTTGCTGTCACAATTATACAACTGTTACTGTTACTGTTACAATACGTACTGTACGTGTATGTAAAATGATACAGTCATTTTTTTTTTCAGTTCGAAATTTTTTTTTCCTGCACAGAAGTAACCATAATCTTATTTCATGCACGATGATACATTATAAATCGTATGCACAGTATGGTAGATGTGTACGTCTGCGTACGTCCGAATTATGCGCGTGTAAATCTCGAATAACGAATTTAAAAGTACACACAGCAATCGTATATTATACTGTGTACATTGATTGTAGTATATAATGACGAAATACGTCGCGTCCCATCCGTCGTTTCTACATTTTGTACGAATGATTTCAATAATTATAAACTGTCACTTCTCGTAGATAGTACCTGTACCCATATGCATACGTACAGTATCATACGTACGTTTTATATACATACACACACACGTACACACAATGTATAACGTATAAATGCTGTATAAGTACGTAGATTCGTGTACATAAATGACGATATTACACGAGATATTGTAATTCGAATACACCGCTAATGCTACACCGATTCGACGATGCACGCTACGATAAAGTTGAAATCGAACTTGTGCGTTCGTTCATACGCCCAAATCTTCCGGAAACAATTATAATGTCGAATGGTTTTGAACGCTTCATCGCATCAACCTATACGTCGCATACACAACACATCTTTATTATTAAACCAAATCTTGACGACTGTACAAAGTGACGAATCGTAATAGCCGCGCATGTTAATTCGAATCCGGTTCTGTAGAGCTAAATTTTCTTTTACACGCGCGCATTCGTACACCAATCCAACATCCTGGCTATTTCCTCCTGAAGAGGAACAATTTTTACGCTAATTCATAGAAATGCAATTATCAACAGCGGAAGATGAAAATATAAAATTTTAATAGCTATTGCAAAAAACGGGGGGGGGGGAGGTAAAAAGTAGGCTCGAAATGCTTATTTCTCGTTTGGAGATCCTACACGATTGGAAATCAATTTTTTTAATGATTTAACAATAGAACCTTCCACACTGACTGTCTTAGATTTGAAAAAAACCAAATCAGAAGGGTAGAACATGTCAGAAAATCACCCAAACCAAAATTCTAGCTGACAAAGTTCATTTTTCGATTTTGGGGAAATTTTTGAAAATTGAAAAAAATTTTTATAGCTGATATGTGACTAATAAAAACTCAAATTTTTAAAAATAGAAACCATTCAAGTTACACAGGTTGACAATTTGATACCTGTCTAATTTTGACCCGCCAAATCCATTTCCGACGTTTTCCAGCCGACACGGAACCACTGGAAAAAATTATTCATTTTTTTTGTGTTGGAAATGAGTCATAAAAAAAATTGGTAAAGGAGAGCTTTTCGACTAATTCAGGCACACTGAATACGAATCCGACATTTTTCTTTGTTCAAAGCTCTCATTCGCATTTTAACCCTTTACTCCCCCCCCCCCTCCAATATGCGCCTATGCCCATAATTCTGCGATCATGTTTCTCACCCAAAATTTTAATTACGTAATCTGGTATAAAAGTTTTATTCATTTTTAGCGTACTGGCCATTATTTTTGAGAAAAACGCATTTTGAGCTTTTTTTAAGCTTTTAAAAATAATCTAAATCTCAAAAAAAATACATATAAAAATTTTTTTTTAAATTGTACTCATCAAAACACATACTGTAGGGAAAAAATTTATGTACCCCCCCCCCCCCCCCCCCCCCACCACCCCCCCCCCCCCCCCCGAGTGCACAGCTGCAACAATTCGAAGTTTTCTTTTGTCCATTTTTCTTCTCCCTTCAAGTGCTGGAAAATTTCGGATAAATTCATGTCAATAGAGACAGACCCACGATCCCTCTAAACATTTGAATTAAAATCATAATTTATCCTCAAATACGCGTAAATACAGAATTTTTTTTCCAAAAAAACACGGGGGGTAAGACGGGGGAAATTTTTTTTAGACGTACCAAATGAAGTTTTGTGAAAATTTTGAAAATCCGCGATCAAAGGTGATTCGCTTTTTCTTATCAGTAGAGTGACACAATATATATTTGTGAATATTTTTATGCAGCGTTCAGAATGCAAAAATAATGAACTTATTTTCCGTTTCAGAATCTTGAAAATAAGCCCAATTTCATTTCGAAGAATTTCGAATATTTGGCCAAAAAATTGCATATTTTTGCATACTCGATTAATATTCGAATATTTTTGCCAAAATTTCGTAAGTTTTCAAAAATTTTTTAATATTTTGAAAATTTTTGCGTTTTGCGCATAAAAACACTCATTTTTACCCACTTAAAAACAAATACCCATACAGAAATCTGAAGTTTGTTTAATTTTTACAATAAGTTGTTAAAGGTGAACGAAATTTTGTTTTATTTTTGGATTTTTTTCAACGTGATTTTCGATGTTTTTACATCAATAATTTGAAAGTAAAAATACAATTTTGATTTATTAAATTGTCTTATTTGCGAATAGTCTTTCAATTTTTTAAAAAATACCACAATTTCTTAGTAGCGCTTGTCAAGATCAGTGAAATGATACCCATATTGTATTCAAAATATTTTACAATTTTTTTAGTATATTCGAATATTTAGCTAATATTTCACTTCAAATAACGCAATAAAGTATTGAATATTTTATCTGAAATATAAGCATATTTTGCATCCGACTAGTCGCAGATCGTGGTCACGATGCCTCTTTGAAAAGCGACACGAGTCAATGCTGACTTATCACGAAATACCCTTTTTAGCATATCGACTGTGAAATGTGAAAAATAGGATTCAGCGGGTCAAAAGTAACTGAAATACGAGTTTTAAAAATTATAGCTAGATTTAGGTTCGAGCTCGTGGATTTCAAGCTCATTTCATATATACTTTTCAAGTTATTAACAGATTGAAAAAACACTCTTCCGCACCGACCGTTTGGAATTCGCTGGAGAAGTAATTTTATCTGTTTAGTGGGTCCCCAACATACGTCAAACAAATCTTCAACCACCGAAGTTAATTTCCAGCCAATATAAAGCAGGGGCAAAATTTTGGAAGAAATATAATTTTTTTCTAGATACTCAAGATCGACTGGAAAACGTCAAAAATAGATCCAGCCTGTTGAAGTTATACAGGTACCAAATTATCAAATTCCCGACTTTGAATGGCTCGTTCTTCCAAAATGTCAATCGACTAATCATTACATGTATCAGGCATAAGATTTTTAAAAATTATCAAAAAAACTCCTCAAAAATCTAAAGATTAATTTTGGCAACTGAAATATTAGCTAGATGGGGGGGGGGGGCTGTGACATGATCTATAACGTACAGAGTGATTCTGAAAAGGTTGCGAAATATCAGAATTACATATTTTTTCCATTAAAAGGAACCAAAACTTCGTCAACGAAAAAATTCAAAAAATTCGCTCTCAATAAGATCTTTGCAATTGAAGTTTATTGAAATGGTATGATTTTCGCAATCTACAGCGGCAAAATATGTAGGATTGCCGAAGTGAGCAGAAAAAATTGCATAAATTTATTTGCAATCTGAATCCTTATTAGTTCTTAGAAATTTTGCGGAGTAATCAGAATCTGATGAATTGATTAATCAACATCCGATGTAAAAAAAAAAAAAACAAAAAACATCGCTACATCATTATACGTTACTATTTGAATCAGATTTTCAGAAAATATTGAAGATGAATGAATCATTCCATTTATAAGAGTAAGGAAGAATAACGCTCAGCTATAACTTGTCTTAATCAATGGCTTGGATGGAGATAGATATTGCAGTGAATAAGTGAAACCTGCAAAACGCACATCCGTAGGACCTCTACTAAATCTGCATAAATTAAATTTCAACTTCCTAGCTCAATTTGGAGGGGAATTATATATACCACAAACTCGAAAAACAGAAAAACCTTTTAAAATCTAATTTTTCGACGCTGTGAGAGGATATAATGAAGCTGAAGGGTCGAAACTCCCAAAAATAAGGTCTGAAATGGGTAGAACCCTCATATCATTGCTCCTAATTAATGTACGAGGCTGATATAAAGCTATTTTACACAAATTTTGATTCTTTATCGACTGCCCCCCCCGGGAACAGTTTTTGCCTCTCAGTACTTCTTCTCCTATATTTAGCCATAACTAAATTTTGACCCAAGGTCATTTTCACTCATATACATATATCTGAATCCCCATCGTTGTTCTAACCGCGGTTTGTGAACATTTAGGGATAAAATAGAAAGAAGTATGGAAGGTGATCAAAAAATTAAATTCTTAAAACTATATCTTTATGGCGTTTAAAAATCATATGCTCTGTTTGGTAACTGTAACTAGACGACTAAAATTTTTTCACGTTCAAATTCTATTAAAAAAAAAATGTTTTAAATTAAACTTTCAAATGTAGCACCTTACTGGAATCTCCTTTAATTGACTTGGGAAACCGAAACTTGACCTGTAGGTAAAAAAAATTGACCAAAACGTACCATGTTACGAGTTGCTCTGTCCATTTAATAAAATTCATTGACCTGGCAATGACTGAAATTATTTCAGTTCCAGTACATTTTTAAATAAACGGATTTCTACACATTTTTACAACTGTTTCAGCATATTTAATATAAGTTCATCTCAAAAAAATTCTCAGTTTGATGAAAATCGGTTTAGCTTACCTTTGAAATAAAATTTCAAGCGTAAGAGTAGTAAATATCACCGCAAAATTTGACTATTTCATTAGCTCTGTTCGGAATATAACAAACCAAATTTATATCTACACTCATCCTCGCTTGGAGATTTTTCGCACAAATCGAAATAACCCACAAAACAGTGTAAATCGCTAATTTTGTTAACCATAATTTCGCAATGGAAACCACCGCAACAATGCTTCAACCACAATATCCGACATCAGCATCGGCATAGGTATCTACATACAAATCAATCGAATCAACTTACACAAGCAATAATAGTAAACTGAACGTATAAATATATATATATATATATATATATCTATACCAGAAGCCATTTTCATCTCACCCTCCACTTCGAGAGCAGGTAACAGTAAACGTATAGTGGAAGTACCCTTACCTATAGCAATGAATATACAAACACATTTCAGAAACTGAATAGTACGTATTATAATGACGAGAATATTTCGCACAAATGCTCGTCAATTTTCAACAACGAGAATCGAGCGAAAAAAAAAACCCTAGCAGTTCGACGGTATTAACTGAAGATATTCTAGAATACCAAATTATACCGGGTACCTCTTATACCTTCTACAGCCACGATGACTAGAATAATAAACATGTTACATCGTCAGCCGAATTCTCTTGTATGTATTAGGCACAGTCATAAAGGTAGGTAGGTAGGTCTAGGTATACGCACTATGTACAGATATACACAATATACCTGAGCAACATATAGGCAAGTATTTACCAAGAAATATCATTGGTTTGCAGGTCTTAGTTACATGCACGAGTAACTTTAGACATGACATGTCTTTTATGTGCTGCATTTTGTTGGTAAATTTTAGCTAAACGAGCTTCTATTTTCTTTATTTTTTTCACCTCCTTTTACTGGATAAACTTGACGAAAATATGAACCATAAACTTTTTTTCAATTAACCCGCGGCTTTTTGCGAAAAGATTTAAAAAAAGAAAATAATTATTTTGAACCGAAATATACCAATCGGATTGATTGTAGGCCTACATGAAAAATACACCGTAGATGTGGCCTATTTTTTGTTATGACAACCTCCCTCAGGCTTATCGTCAAAAGTTCACAGAAACTGTCTTTGAAATACTCGTAAAATGTTGCGCATGGCACAAAATACACGAATACAAAATTATCAAGCTAAAACAACTCAGTAAAATTATGAAGTTTAAGAACAGTATCGAGTAAAGAAGACAAAAGATATATTTCGAAATTTAAAAATACAGCGTATGAAAATTTTTACACCATGATATTTTAATATCTTACTCTTATCGTTTAAATAAAGAATTTTATAGTTTTTCTTTTTGAATTTTCCTCGTCAATCAACTAGAATAAAATCCAAAAGAAGGAGAAATATAGGCTTAATATGAATATTTTGAACTTGAAATAATTAGTATTAGGTATCTTTCTAACCTATTCCTGATTTACTTGCTATCAATATATTCATCTGTTTAAAAGAACATTTTATTTTTTAGGCCTCTTTTACACATTTGGTTCCTACTCTAATTTTTTAACAGCTTCATCCTTCACTTCATCTTATGTGTTTTTATTCAGTTAACTAGTGACTTTTTTGCCGACTTTTACAAATATAGATACTACTTGTATTCCGAATAAAAACATTCCACTAAGAAAAGAAAACTTTTTCGATAAAATCGCCTCCATTCAAAAACACTGCAATAAGAAACCAATTACAATAGAAGCAAGAGTAATTTTTTCTACAACTTTTTTCATTAATCTTCGAAATAATTACCTTACCTCGAAATTTATTTTACAAGTTTCTTCTACTTTACATTCAATTTAATGAGAAAAATTATTACGTTAAAATTATCATAAGACAGTATTACTTTGAGGAAATAATTTTTCCTTTTGAATTTAATTTTCTAATGTGAAAAGAAAATTATCGTAGTGAACGAATGAAAAAAAAAAGTGCAGGGACCAGGGGCTTTTACTTGCTGAAGTTAACGAGATGATTCAAATAGCATTTTTACTTATCACGATAGGCGCTTCTAACAAAGATAAAAAAAATTAGTATACTCACAAGGTGTACCAAATTAATATAAAGCATGTTTTTTTTTCTAAAAGCATCAAATTAAAGGGGTATGTTTCATTTGATTTTCTGATAAAAGGTATTGAATCACTTTTAGCCTGATTTTTTCATGCCATATTGTCAATGAAAACCAGACTATTACGGTTTATCGACCTACGGCAGTTGTGGGGGGGATAACAACAAAATTCGTTTTTGAGTTGTAGAAGGCTATTACGATAACTTTTGGTCATGCCAGATATTTATTTTAATTTTATTTCTCCCCCCCCCCCCAGAACCCTGAAACTAAAAATCATATACTCTGCTCGATATCGACCAAAATCGATCAAATTTGGGGAATAGGCTTCGATTAGCGTGCCATTTGATATTCTGGAGACTCGAGTCAAAATTCATATGAGCCCAAATTTGGGGGAGGGGGTGCTAAGGGGCTAAAATCGTAAAAATTATTTCTTCTTGAGCCAATCGATACACAATCCAAAGTTGCAGAACATATCCAAAAATCAGCTTCATAGGTCAAATAGAATGGGAGATATAAGGAGTTTTCCGCTTTTTGACCTTAAAAAAGGTTTTTCTTCCCCTGTCCCTCCTCCAAATTGAGCTAAGAAGTTGAAATTTTGGTACGTAGACTTAGTAGGGGCCATAGATAAACCTTTTGAGTGTTTCAACTTTTCAGTCTCATTGCACCCCTCACAGCCCCGAAACAGGTTTTCCAATATTTTAAGTTTGTTCCTGGCATAACTCCCCTCCAAATAGAGCTAGGAAATTAAAATGTGGTACGTAGATTTAGTATAAGTCATAGATGCGCCTTTCGTTTTTTTTTTTTTCAATTTCACTGTTTAGAAATACATTTAGTAGTTTTCATTCCATTATGAAAAATTTTCAAAAAAAAAATGAAGCTATGAAAAAAATTGTTCATTAAGGTTGTAGATCTTTAAAATAAATGTAATTTTTCACTTTGTAACGGGGTTTGCACTTAGCAGTGTGGAGAGAAGTTACACATTCATGAAGTGGAAACTGGAAAGCCATTCAACGTGTCTCAAAATGAACCAACCCTCACTATTATGTAAATTATAACATTTAGGATGTTTTTGATGAGAAGGGTAAAGCTAAAAGTGGCAGAAAATCATTTATGATTATGAGAGAATAATTGAAAAGCTCTAAAAAGGCATACGAAAAACTTTACTAAATCTACGTACCAAATTTTAGTCTTCTGGCTACAAATGGTGGAGGGCGGATACAGAATATTTCGATAACTTTTAAGAATATTTCACAAGTTGGTTCTTGGAGCTTGATCAACTTTAAACTTTATTGAACATTTTTATTTTTTTAAAAGCGTTAAATTTTCATTCCGGCTCCTTCAAAATGAAATGTTGGACAAAAAGTGAATATGACCTGTTTTGCATGTTATCACGTAATTATACCTGCAGTTGCTTCAAATTTTTCCTGAAATGAAATTTTATAAAAAAAACAATTGAAAGGACTATGTAAGAATACACTTACTCATAGCACCTTCAAATTTTAAGATAGGCACCCTATACACATTTTTGAGATTAACATGCCACAGTAGGCCACATGAGACTAAAAAAAGTTTTTGTTATTTTTTTTTACTTTTCAAGGGTTCCAAAATCTAGTTCAAAAATGGGAAAAAATCATTAATTTTGAATTTTTTACAGGTATCGAAGCAAAAATACGAAATCTCATTATTTTTGATAACGTAATGAAAGAAATTATTTTTTTAATTTTCTTTACCTAAAAAAAAAATCCAAAATATTCTAATTTTTTCCATTTTTAAACAGAATTTTAAAACCTCTGAAAAATAAAAAATATCGCGAAAACTTTTTTTTTGGTCTCACGAGGTCTTTAATGATGACACATATTTTTCATGTAAATTTTGAAATTTCAAACCAAAAGGCGGAGAGGGGTAAGGAACAAGTTGAAGACCCCAAATTTTTTCCACGTTCATTAAACGTAATTTCATAACTTTTTTCACCACCCCAGCCAATTTTCGAAAAAAATCGAAAATTGAAACGCCCTATGTTAGTGATGCTCTACAAATTGGTTTTCAAATGAACAATTTTTGCACTTTTTGCCCTTTAACACCTCTTTCCGAAATTTTAGACACATAACTTTATCGTGACTGTCATACCCGCTCATATAAGTATATCTAATCCGCCACCAAAAAAAAAAAAAAACAACTAAACGAATTTGAGTGATTTTAGACGGTGTCGAGCACAGTAAATAATTTTTTAGTATTTGAGAAAAATAAATAAATATAAAAAATAAATATTTGAAACGTCCAAAATTGCTCTTAATGATCTTCTTCCAGGACCCCAAAACAAATTTTGTTGATATTTCTCCTTTCCTCGCCCGTTCACATCTTCCCAAAGTTGATAGTTTACAGTAACTTGCTTTTATCAGACAATATGATGAAGAAAATCACGCTAAATGTGCATCTGTGCTTAAAGCTCTGCAATCTACATGTACGTGAAATTTTTTTGCTACCTCGAAATCGCAATAAAATATAAAAAGCAACGTGACAATCACTCATTCAGAGTCGAACAAAATTAACGACTGACCAATTGTTGTTGTTCGAAAAACTTTCAATAATGTAGCCAAACTAAAACACGTCGACTTATAATTCCTTTACCACAACCATACCAGTTCAAAGCCCTAATTTTTCAAATTAACATATTATACGCCCTTTTCGAAGGGGAACCATTCAATATTCGAGAGAAATTTAAAACAAATAAATCATCGTCGAAATTCAATTCCATTTTTGAGTAACATTTCCAAATCGTAACCTATTCGTTATAATGGCCAACATGCGAAACTTTTACGAAAACTTATTCGTACAAAAAAACTTCTTCGCTGACTGACAACAAACGACGCATACGAATTTCAAAATCCCCGTTGCGAACACTAAACTGACGGAATTTTCAAAGTAGCAATAGCATTATTTTCCTTCTTTCGAATACTTTTTTTTTCCTTCTTTCTTTCTTTCGTGCCATATTAGAACAGTTTAATATATATATAGGTCAATACACAGTTGACTAAATTGCTTATAGGAACACAACTTAAACTGGAAATACTTTCAATTACACGTTAACGCAGCCTTTTTCGCTTAAATGCGTCACATTGTGAGAATTTTACGCAGCCGTGAGATATCAATAATTTCAAATTCTGTGTTCAACATACATAATAGGCCACATATATGATTGAAATTCGTCGAATATATGTACTATATATACTACCATTATATATATGTGTGTGTACGCTTTAAAGTGCGAATTTCGCGATTCAATTTCGTTCTTCTAAGCGACAATGGTAGATAGGTACCTACTTGTCTACGTCGCACTCTCATTCCTTTGTGTACATTACGAGCTGATGTGAGGTCGAGGCGTTTAATCGAACCTTTATGTACATATGCGTATACGAATATTGCTCGGTATTGGTGAGATAACCGCGCGTATATTTTAAATTAAATTAAATAAAATCAACCTGTTGATAAATTCATACGGCGAATCACCTTGAAAGCTTGGGTATCTGTTATAGCTATACAGACAACAGTGTATACGGTGAAATTTAAATTTTTACGTCGTCGCTGTACGTTAAAATCGTGCGTAAAGTTAACCCTCGAGGTTTATGTTAATTTTCGCTACTTCCAAGTTATCGTACTAATATACGTTGGGCACCAACACATACGCGAATACATGTCGTAAATCCTACAATATATATAGCATTAATTCGTCAAAATCGCGAATTTTAATTTTTCAACACCCTTCTTCGAAAATTGTACTGCTTTCTTTTCGCCTCTTAATACGATGAAAAATTACTTCTCAGAATGTTACAAACGACGGAAGAGCAGAACAACAACAACAACTTGTCTACGGCATCTTAACATAGGCTGTTATCGTAACAAGCATCGTGCTTTCCTCTCGACAATTATTACCAAAAACTCGACGAGTAAAATACCCTACAAAGTTTTCAAACCATTGAATAGCAAGAGAAAGAGAACCAGATACGATACGATATATTATATGAGAATTAAAAACGCAACTAGTAAACACAAATACTACATACGAACGAACAGAATTTCCATTTCGCTCGTATATCGTTGTGCAGACTAAAATATGGCGCCGGCTCCGATATAAAATAATTAATACCGTATAAATTAATTGAAAACTTTTTCTACCATCTTGGCGCTGGCTGGCAGCTTTCAAGAAATGATATTGATTTTCAAAAACGTCGTCGTCGTCGTCCTTTGTCGTTCGTTATTCGATACAGCGATACGATTCGAAGAAGGTACCTTCCAATAAGTGCGTATGAAACGGGATAAACATATCGTCAACTTTATCAAACACCTGCCGAGTAAAATTTTCCGCATTGTCAAGACACCAACGTGGGTAGTTGTTACGACTTTATTAAATAAAAAGCGGAAAAAATCGCCAATATTCGTATTCTTCATGTCCGCGATGCACGTAGCGTACGAAAATAGGCTACAAATTTATGAGTAATAAGTTCGCAAAACTCTTATCTACATTATTTCAACTTTGTCTTCTTTGCAATATAAATAAACTGATAAGCTTGCAAATTCTAACCAATAAAAACAGTTTGCTTTCGTTTTTTTTCTTTTTAATACTCGACGCGATACGCGAAAACAAATAATGCTTTGAAATGATCTCAATAATCAACAAGTATTTCGATTTTAATTAAAATAAACCGCTTTGGTACCTAATCCTTAAATCTCGAATCATATGCATGTTCGATATACGAATATCATCATCTGATTTTTTTTTACGCTGAATTGGAATCAAGGTCAGGACTAGCTTCATTTTTTACACTTATATACATATTACCTTTCATTAATAGCATATTTCCTGTACGACAAGAAAACCGCTATTCGATGCATAATAGAATCATCTAGAATACAACTCATCTGTACAAAGTACGGGGGAAGGGGGACATGCTATATTGAAAATTCATCAATTGTACCTGACTAAAGTATACTCTTTCGTTCAGCATTTTGGAAGAAACAGAATGGAAATAAATTGAAAAATAATTCCCAATCAGAAAAAAATCAGCTGAAAAGAAACTTCCACGTATATAATTAATAATTGGGGCACATTTACCTATTAGTCCAGTCAAATTAGCGCAAAGATTTACAGCCAAAATTTTTTTCCCGCAAAATTATAGATCACCACTCCCTAAACAATATATCATATATTGGATAAAATCAGACTGGTGCTTCTCCTTCAAGGTTTTTTTTTTTAGCAATAACGTTGCCCAGCTTTATTCCTAAAGGTGATACAGGAAAAAACTTGAATCAAAAAATGTAGCTGATCAAATTTCCAATAAAAAAGGTTATTACATATATTTTTCGAAAATCGATTAAAACATTTAAAAATGAGTTAGAAAAGGGCGCGTTATGCGCTATCGTGATGTTCCGCGCGATAATTCTATCGTGTCGAGAGAGTCAGCGGCAAATGTTTGTATACATGCGGGCTCAATTTTTTTTTCAGCATAACTACAGGAGGTGGGCCAAATTTCGCTTTTATTGAAAATCTACGAACAATGGGATCACCATAGTTGCGAAATTGTTTCAAAATAATGTGGTAAAAATTTCAATTTTCCAAATCAATTTTTTCAATCTTTAGAATTGACTCTGAGTTTAAAAAATTTCAAATTACACACACTCAAACTAAAATACCTTTTTTTAGGTGTTTTAAAAAATGTTACATTTTGCATTTTTTCACGATTTTTTGAAAATTTATAAAGGAGTATTATTGAGAAACACCCCTCCCCCTCCCAAATTGAATGTAGGACATCAATTTTAAATGGTTAAACGCAATATTTCAATTTTACCTCCAATCGCCGATTTGATGTTGAATCTGAAGAGAATATCAATGATCCAGGGTCAGATGGTTGTGAAAACTACGATGAGAATAAATCTCTGTACACTATAAAATTTAAGTAATTTTAAAATATTTCATCCGCATTGTACCTTTATTCAAACAATAAATACTTTAGCGTAAGGTAACATAGCATTTGATCCATGCAATTTGTGTAGGGAATGCAAAAAGAGAATTGAGCTCGCGAGTCTACGAACGTTGGTCGTGGGCTCTCGCGATGCGATAAAATTATCACGCGGAACATCACGTTGGCGTATAACGCGTCCTTTTCAAACTCATTTTTAAGTGTTACAGTCGATCTTCGAAAAAAATATGTAATAATCTTTTTTATTGGAAATTTGCCCAGCTACATTTTTTGACTCAACTTTTTTTCTCTATCACAATTAGAAACAAAGTTAGGCAAAGTTATTGGTTAAAAAACCTGTTTTTGGGGCACAAATGGGGATATTGGAGGAGAAGCACCAGTTCGACATTGAATATGTTGTTAAGGGGTTGGTGTACTACAATCCTGCGAAATAAAATTTTGATCATGCAACTTCAGTCGATTTTATTCCTGCTTGTATATTTTTTTGACAACTATTCAGCCATTTGTTTAGTTAAATATCGAAGAAGAAACATCCGCAATTACATGTAATCAACTGGTGGACGACGTCAATACACCAGACGAAAGATTAGATAAAAATGAACGCAGCAGTAAAGCTAATTTCATCAATTTACACCTCCATAACATATCTCGATCGTGTTCAACAATTTTATGAAGATATTATTTTATATATCAACTTAATGTACCCAGCTTGTTACCTTTATTTTACTATTCCACTAAAATTCAATAAAAACTTTTATCGTTTCAATTTTCAACGTTATTACGTATCAGTCGAATGAATCTTTTATGTACGTAATTCTTAAAATACCAGACCGAAAGTTTTAATTGTTCTTCGCCAATAATTAATAGTCTGGCGAATAAATAATAAATTAATTCTTACCAAGAAAATTTTCATCCTTTCAAATGAAACTTTTACTTATAAATTTTGGTGACTTTTTATATCAAAAATGTTACGTTGTTTTAACGCTGTTTTATAAGCACGTTCAACGTTCATCTTGGCGGTGAATAAATTTCCAACAGTAATTATGAAATTTTTTAATTGAAACTGAATTATGGAAATGATTTTATAATTCATTTATAAATACTCGTCCCATAACAGAATGATTTGAAAAAAAAAAAAAACACATCCAAGATAGATAAGAATTGTTGTGAATTTTAAATCATTTTAAAAATAAAATAGATGCATGATAGAGCGGTGAATCGAATAAAGATAATTATAATCAAGATAATGGATGAAAAAACAACTTACAGCGTGTTCGATTTATTCTGACATTCTCCCTAGTGAAATGAGAATTTCTCGTGTTAAAAATATGAGGTTGGCAATTTGTTTTTAGAAATACGTAACGAGGGCCGGGACCAAATTTGTTTACAAAATTGGGATCAAAACATACCAACGAAAAGAACAAGAATAGAGCTAACCGAAATAATTCAGTGAAGATTGATTACAAGCGATGAAAACAGTTTCCAATGAAAATTTGCAATTAACCAATTATAATGGTTATAGTCCAATCATGAAACAATATCAACTTTATTAATGGGTCATATCATTGTTTTATATAATGATTGCCAGTCTGCTGATGGGTACAGGAGCAGTCATAAGATCCATATGAGATCTGTGCGTGCATAGTGTAAAATTTGACCAATTAAACGTAGCATCCTGCCACAGACGGCATGCAGTTAAGGAAAGTCATTAGCATAGAGGTGTAGTTTGGGCAGAGGAGAGTTCAACTATGATAGTCTGACCCCTGCCCCTTTTCCTCATACGTATCGCTGAACAGGTATCTAAAAATTTAACAAATAAGCAATTTCAGAATTTTGTTCTGATTACCAATCAAAGTGACAAGCTTTGTAGACAAAAATTTGTCTTACTAATTTTGACATGTACACGTTTTGCTTATTTCCATTATTGAAGGGATAGCATTCGTTTGAATTTTGATCCCCCTTCAAAAAATCAAGACAGGCACATTTTGTGTACACCAAAAAATGTTGCGATAGTTGCCTGGTACAAGATTCGCCATTCGAAACTTCAATTTGGACCAATTTTTCGTTCTTATAGTTTTACATTGCTCTAAACTACCCCCCCCCCCCCCCCCCCCCCCCCCCC
>FIZR01007037.1:0-10906 GCA_900060175.1 Ferrisia virgata
ATCAATGTTTGGTCAAGGAACAAGAAAAACAAGGACCTAGTACTTGAGACGTAAGGCCAGAGTACCTACATATTTAAAAAAATTAAATTAAACATGGAAAGAAAGTGGAAAATAAAGTTAGTTTGTTTCATTTTTTGTAGATGAAATGATGTAATAATGATAAGATTTTTGAAACTGAGCCAGAGCGGAGTTCACGTGATCCGTTGGAGCATAGATCACATCATAGAAGATTGGACAAAACATATTGAGAAAATGGCATAATTATGATAGATTGTGCCAAATTTGAAATCAATTATGCTAAGAAATTATGCTAGATTTTTTTAATGCTAAGAGTAAAATGTTTATGCTAAATGAACTTCAAATTATGCCAGATCTGGCATAATTATGCTAAATTGGCCACACTGATGACTTCGATACATTTATTGTTGTTTGAGCGGAACGAATTTTTTTTTTCACTGTATAAAATTTCTTGATGCGAACTGTATCGAACATATGTTTATAATGTATTGGTCACAGTGCACCTTAATACTCAATACTAATCGCTCACATGCTATTAGCTTATATTTATACCAATTTATACATCTAAATTGTTACCATAATTGGTCCTAATAATTCAGTAACTATGTGGCATACAGGTCTACATGACCAAAGGTGTTTACAGACTTACTTGTTAATTTTGCTATGCCCTTGTTGTGGGCCTTTTCAGCCCTGTTCTTTGGGATTCTCTCGCATAAAAAATAAGATAAACTAAGATACAGAATATCGTTTAATTGAAGCTTTGAAAATGGCACAAGGATAAATATTCAGAACTAAAATTTAAAACTGAAAAGATTTGTTGGGGCAACTACAGAATTTTACAATACCTACAGAATGTGTAATGTTTTGTGAGTAAAAAACTACAACGAGCTGCTTGGGAAGAAAACCCTGTATGCTGATCTGCAAAATTACCATTTTGAAATGGTATTTCTTTCATCTTAAATAGGGGAAAACCTGAGGTTTCATCACTGTTTCAAAAAATACTGTTTTGAAACAGTAATGAAACCTCAGGTTTGTCCCTACTTTTAAAATGGTTTCAACTTTCCAGATTGGGATAGTTGTAACTACAAAAAAGTATTCGGAGAGATTGTTTGTAAGTTTCATAGTAACAAGATTTGTACCAGTTTGATACAGAAGTAGCTTGAACCTTCTGTAGGAATTGGAAATGCAAAAACTACAGACGATTTTGTAATCGAACTACTGCTTAAAAAACATTTAATAACATCGCGAAATGAAAACTTTTACGAAAAATAACCAACGAGATATAAAACGTTTGCGAATTAAATATCTGATTTCTAAAAGTTCTCAATATTTTTGTAATAACTAGGTAAAGACAAGAAGACTGATCAATTATAACTGCTTTTACATCATTTTCATCTACTTCAATCCAAGCTTCGATTTTGTCGCCTGTCAAATCCTTGGCATTTCCAGTGGTCATCGCTTTTCCACCCACTGATTTTACTTTGATCTTTTTAAATTTCTTTCAGAAGGGCTCAGAAGTCGAGATCGAAGGTGTAGGTCATTTAGTTTGATCAATTTTCAGCTGACTAGTGGACAGCTCCTTTTTGGTGTTCGTACGCTAGCTTATAAGGATAGTTTGGGGTTATGTGTGTATCAGTGTATAATAAACAATTGTTACACGTCCAATGTTTTCTATTACAGTCGTATTTTAAATGGCTGTAATTATTGCATCGGAAACTTGTTTTACTTGTGTCATTGGTTAGGCTAAAAAGAAATCGTACTCGTAACTACCATCGCTGCACCTTTTAAATTTGCTGAGAACGATGGTGACCTTGCTTCGCGCTTACGCTGATGCTACTCTTCCTCCTTCAATAAATTATTTGACGGAAATGTCTTCATTGAAATAATTTCATCAACATCATGCTCCACCTTTATCTTAAGAAAAATGGTACTGTGATTTCTGTAGTGAATTTATCAATCTGAAAAGACAGAAAAAATTATAATTATTCTTACATCATATCACGAAAACAAAAATTTTATCTAAAAAAAATTTAAATATTATTGACTTAAAACAAGTCATTCTTCGTATATCTTTTAACTAACGTAACTTTAACGGAAATACTTTTTTTAAGTCATTTGAATTGGTTGAAAAAATTACATGATACAAAAGTAGTGAAAATTAATGTCAGTTTTTTTCAATTCAAATATTATGTTGGTTAAAAATTAGGTACATAGTTTTAGCCCACAAATTTATAATCAACAATACTTTTGAAAAAATTTTGTTTCATTAATAAAAATAAATTTCAAGAACAACCTTATTTTAAAAAAATGGTAGGTGGTGAGGCCATTCTTTGGGATCTTCTGCTACATATGTATTTAAACTTGACAAAGAGTCTTGTTAAACCTTTGGGTGTGTAGCTGGTTCTAAAATGTGGCGTTATCCCTAGCTTTTGACTTGTTTCCATGACCTTTGAATTTTTAAAATGAGTACCTCTATCAGAGGTTATCTTTTTGGGGTATCCATAGCCTTTGCGGAGACATATTTGGTTGACCTACAAGAGCATACTAATATGTATTTTTTTCCTTTACTTTGTGTTAGTGGGTCTACGAAGTCAATTTCAATATGAGCCAGTGGGAATAGGCCTTCCATTGGGATGAAGCATAGCAGACCTGTCTTTTTCCTGTGTATAGTTTATCTTCTTTTGGCATTTTTCACTAGATTTTATATAGCCTTCTTCGTTTTTTTGTTTAAGTTTCTGTGTTAGTGGGTCTACGAAGTCAATTTCAATATGAGCCAGTGGGGATAGGCCTTCCATTGGGATGAAGCATAGCAGACCTGTTTTTCTTCCTGTGTGTAGTTTATCTTCTTTTGGCATTTTTCACTAGATTTTATATAGCCTTCTTCGTTTTTTTGTTTAAGTTTCGCCAGTGATATCTCTGTTTTATTTTTTCTACTGTTTTATGGATTTTAAAATGTTCCCCTCCGAATGCTTTATCATGGGATCCTAAAATTATAGGTCATTTCATTTTTTTGAGGATTTCTATCAATTTTTTGTTCCTGAAGAGGTTCTGACCTTGATTTTTAGAATAACATTTTCTATTATGTAGTTTCTGGATTTCTTTGAGAATTTCCCTACATGTTTTTTCCCATCCTTCAGTTTTTAATTTTTTGCTAGTAAAATATTTCAACGAAAGGTATCGTTTTCTTGTTCGCCGATGATATTAATTTTTTCCTGAGGGGGGGGGGTCCCTCGGCCTATTTCGTGTTTATAACTGTCCGATTCAGAATGTTGGGAAACAAATTCCTTTTTTGTTTCTTTAATATGCTTGATATTAAGGTTGTGTCTGCTCAATTTTTCAACTAGACAAGTCATTCTAGCATTTGGCTGATTTTTATTTATGAAATGGGTGACAGCTGAATGGTCTGTTAGTACTGTAAATTTCGTTTCACAGTGGTATTTTGAAAATTAAGTAATCACTTCTACCAGCGCAATCATCTCAAAGTCATAGGCACAGTAAGTTTTTTGTTACGGTTGTAGTTTTTTGCCAAAGAACGCTATTGGATGTTTTTCTCCTTTTTCGTTTATTTAGAAAAGTATCTATTCCTTCTAGGGCTATCGTGGGCACGTCTATTTCTAGTATGGTTGCCTACCTTTTTACCTTTTTTATATATCCTTAAAACTGGCTTTGAGCACATCAGCTGTTTTAGATTTTCAAAATAGGTATTCAGTTGTTCTGTCTACTTGACGAGTTTTCCTCTAGATTCCTTTTTGTTTCGTGTGATAAAATCTTTTATCAATTTGAGGTAATATTCGCATAGACCCAGAAAGCCTTGGACCTTTTTTACTATGTTTGGTATAGGGAATTTTTTTATTTTTATTTTTTGATATTTTTGCTGGTTTTCAGTTTTAGATTCAAAGTGCGTAGTCTTTGTAGTGTCAAAACAGAAATATTACATTTACAACGTCTTAAAAGATACATAATCAGAAATTAAAAATTGTATTTTTGAGTTTACTGGTACCTAAGTTGAGGAATTGTTGTATGTAAATGATGTAAATAATCGCACACGAACGTCCAGTGGCCGTGAAGATGCAACCATGCGCGTTTGTAACATAAACATATTAAATATCAATAAGCCACCAGGCACATAAATGTTAACAAACCAAGCATAAAAGATCAGTTCAAATAAGTTGTGAATATTCACCAAAAAGCCAATTGTTCGATACTGTTTCAACACACGAGCTGTGCCGAAATCCAATTGTTTTTATTGTACACTTAATTCTACAAAGGAAACTAAATTATACAACGGTCACAATGCTTTACAAATTCTTCATAGGGATTGTGGTAAAACTGTACCGACATACGCGATGGAAATGAGTTAACTAGATGAAATTTAGATTATTTCTCTGTCACTACAATAAGAACTTGGTACAGATCACTCAGACTGCTTATACAGTTTGATTGGTTCACTACAAATATAGGTACTTACTTTAGTTCCCGTTTCATCCTACTTATTGATAAATTAAGGTTTAATGTGTTTGCTTCTACGTTTACAACAATAGGCTATCTACTTTTGTGGTATAGAAACTGAAAAAAAAAATCTCTTACTTAAAAGTCTCTCTCTAACGATTTGAAACTTTAGTTAAGTAATTGCAAGAAAAAAAGCTGATCACGTTATCGAAACTTGAAAAGTCTGCTATAAAAAGGACCTTTTAAATGAATTGTTTGCGGGTTAAAAATTTACGAAATGGCTGTTTCAAAAAGTCTTGAGAAGTTACTCTTTTTTCGAGAGTTCTTTTTTCGAAATCATAATAATGTTATTTTCTGCCATTGAATTTAAATAGTTCTTGAAACATAGATTCGATTATATATAACGTTAAAATTTTTCCACCCATCATATCATAATATTAACTAGAATAAGTAACTTGCAATTTAATTTTTGATTGGCTAACTAGGTAGCTGAATTTTATAGCGGAATGCATACTTTTTCTCTATACGATCTAATATCTAGATTGATAATGTATTGGATAAATATGCATAATATATTATGAAAAAAATATTCCAGTCTTGTAGACTGAAGTTATTTGCATGCAAAAATGTAAACCATGATGAACGTGTAATACGAGCAGGTAGGTACGATATCTACGGTCCATTTTCACGTTTCAACGAAATTATTAAAAATTTTAATGCGTTTGATTTTTATTGCTAGGTTTGAAAATTTACAAATATTTCAGCTTATGCATAACGGCGCCTCTTTTTTTTTTTTCATTATAAAAAACTTCGTAATCAAAATATCTTTTTTTTTTTAATTTTAAAAAAATTCTCTAACGTAGCAACCCGTGTTGTTTATTAATGAAAATGTATTTGCAGGAAAAGAGGATATAAATAAAGGGTAGGTAACTTGGGTTTTTTCCTATCGAAAATCGAAAAATAATTTGTAAAGTGAATACATTCGATTTAGTATGGGTAAACTGAGAGATTAGATCGTATACGTGATGTAAAACTTGGTCTAGTATTTATTTATTTTGACGTATTGATTGATCACCTCTTTTTTTTTTTTTTAAATATATCGGTTTTAATTTTTTTTTCAACTTTTTCATTGAAGCCTAGTGTGTTTCCATCCTACACTATTATTACGGCCACTAGGAACACACGAGTAGGAAATGTATAGGAGTTGGGAGTGGAGAGTGTGATTTTTTTCTAGGAAAACTGGGGTAGTATAATTATGATGATGAGTTGCAACTAATGAATTCTTGTTTATAGAATTTTGTTTATAAAAGTATCGGATATAAATAGATACTTACAAGTCGGAAGAACAAATGACATGACTCAAGGCTTTACAACACTGTCTATTAGTGAATTAATTCACATATATACAGCACAGCTAGTGCATTTGCCCAGCAATGTAACACAATGCTTTTTGAACCTAATTTTTGTAATTTAGATCAGCTATGTGTATTGTCCACTTATGAAATAAAAAAAAAGCGATGCTTTCTCAGCATGATTTTTGTAACATATTACAATCATGAGAATTGAAAAAAAGCATTGCGGGTAGGAAGGGTGCAATTAGTCTAAAAAGTCGAAACCCCCAAAAGGCACATCTAGTGTTCTTTCTGATTGTACATACCAAATTTCAACTTCCTAGTCCAATTTGGAGGGGAGTTATGTGAGGAACAAACATTAAAAATTAGAAAAATCGATCAAAGAATCCCATATTTAGGGCGGTGAGAGGGGTGTAATGAGGTTGAAAAGTCGAGACCCTCAAAAAGCACATCTAGGACCTTACTAAATGTACATACCAAATTTCAGCTACCTAGCTCAATTTGGTGGGAAATAGGGTAGGAACAGCCCTTTTTTAAGGTCAAAAAGGGGGAAATGCCTCATATCTTCCCTTCTAATTGACCTAGAAGGTTGATTTTTGGATATGTTATACAACTTTGAATTTCTATCGATTGACTTAGAAAAGAGCAATTTTTTCGTGTCTGGCATCTTAGTATTCCCTCCCTCGAATTAGGGCATAACTGAATTTTGACTCAATCCCATCCCCACTCATATATATCTAATTTGCCGTCGAACTGGGTCGTTTGACCGAATTAGAGCGATTTTGGTCAGTATCGAGCAGAATAAATGATTTACTGTTCACAGAAAAATAGGATAAGATGAAATAAAATAAAAATAAATACTTAGTACCATTGAAAGAATGTAAGTTTTGGCAATTTTTGCGTTGTCGGTATAAATTTAACTCTTATATTCACTGTTTCTCAACAAATAATTTTCGTTACACCTTCTCAACATTTATTCTTAAAATCATGAAATCAACTGGGATCAAGATCTAATGATAATGGGTAAACTGATAACTGGTCATTTGTGGAATCCGCTATTAAACATCTCTCATTTTCCTGTACATTTAAACTTAAGATCAGAAAATCAACTAGGATAAAAGTCAACTAATTTTCCTTTATATTTAGACTTGAAATCATTAAATCAATTCAGAGTCAAGTTCAACTGTTTATGGGTCAATTTTAAACATTTTTAATTTTCTGTAACATTTCATCGCATTGTGATAAAATCAACCAGGGTCAAGGTCAACTAATTTTCCTCAACACTTCAACTTGAAATCTTGAAATCATGCAGGGTCAAGGTCAACGGTTGATGGACCAACTGATAACAACATTTCAACTCAAAATCATAAAATCAATCCAGGGTCATGGTCAACTTTGGACGGGTCAAAAGCAAACATCTTTAATTTTGGATGTGGGTATGTCTTAGTGCTGATGGTGACTCTTTGAAAGCGTCACGTTTTCGTGTAACGTTTTGTACGTAAAGATTTTTATTTTTGGACTTTATGTTAAAATATTAGTCAGATATTTTCTTCAATATTTCAACATGAAATCCTAAATTTAAACGGGGTCAAGGTCAACTAATTTTCCTCGACATTTCAACTTGAAATCATAAAATCAATCTTTCATAAAATCTGTCCATTGATGTCAGTCTAATGATGACATCACACTGTTGACGATTTTTCCAGAATGAACTACTGAATATCTTTCGATGTTAATATTTGACATGGCCAAAAATAGTCTTAGTGATCTTCTAGGGCCCAAAATGGATTTTGTGGGTACCCATCCCCCCAACCACCGTTGGTCAATAAACTGTAACTAGTTTAGTTTTCATTGACAGTATGACATAAAAAATCAAGCTAAAAAGGGGTCAATTTTTTTTCAGGGGCATGTTTTTCCAGCGTCGAGTATGACTTCTATGGTCTTATTGTTGTGTGTAGTTTTTACGGAGATTTGTAGTTGTTCAGCCAGTCCCTCTTTCTTAGGTTTTTTTAGTATTGTTATATTTCGTTGTGTCATGGGTGCTTATGTTATAGTTGATACAAAATTTGGGATCCTTTTTGTACTTGCATGACGCTTCTATGACCTGTGTTATTTCCATTTCACGTCCACGCGCGGACCTTTATATTTTTTTTCCAAACAGGTGGTTCTGTGAAAACATCAAAGGGTTTTGTATCATTATCGGGTACTGGTAATTAATCGTAATCTGATAGTTATTTGGCCCAAATTGATTCTGATACACATTGTATCCCATATTTTGATTTTCATTCTGGTACCGGTAAGTCCTTGCTCCATATTGGTTTTGATATATTGTGTCCTACATTTTGGGTTGGGTATGGCTTGTAGTATGGTGGATAAGGAGCTGGGAACTGAGGTGGTTGATCTTACTTTCCGGATACAACGTGCAGCTTCTCTTTTTCCATTTTTTATTTTCTGCCTGTAATTTACTTGGTTTTCTATGAACATCTTCCAGTTCCAGGGTTTCCTTAATTCCTTGTAAATGGATTTTCCCTTTATTGACCGATGCTGCTGTGCCTGCATGTCTTATCAGTCTTCTCAACTCTAATTCTGTTTTTACTCTCATAAATTCTCCAGTATTTACATCAATAAGGGGCAACTTATGAACGATACATTCTAGAATATTTTTTAGGGACATTTTGTGCCTGTGTTCTTTACAAGGGTTAGTTACTTCTTTGATACAGCTTTTGAGTTTGTTTCGAGTTGTACATTCGTTTTCTTTGTACAACTCTCACACTGCATACTTTAGAACCGAATAATCTGATATTACGATGCAGCTGAAAAAGATCTGAGGTTTGGAATCATACGGTACTGAATGATCAGAAACATTTGAAAAAAATGAAATTTATATTGTAGAAATACTTATTCATCAGTGTTCATTAATCAAGTAGCATTGATCGGTATATTCAGTATTCGCTTATATTATTAGAATCCAAAAATAGGATCCCTTCTGAATAGTTTTTCAACCCTCATTACATATATTTAGATAAGGTTTTGTTGCACCTGTAGATATGTACCTTTAAATTTGACCCTTGAATAAACTAATGCTTAATTTAACACACAAATGCTCGAAGTGTAGCGCGATATCCGATATTTAATATCTAACTGTGTTACTTGGTTCTCAGTTTACAGTTTATTACATTTCAAGTATCCGTGTAAAAATAAACGACTCAAGGACTCTAGTAGTAATAAGTATACATATACATACGACGAGGTGAATCTACTCGTACAAATGAATTACTTATACTTACCGTTGTTTCGAAGGGTACTGCAAAGGTAATGTTTGCGGTATGCTTTGCACTTTAATGCAGTAATCGCGAGGTACCTATCTACCTACGTACTATCGTACACTTGATATGGTACATACCAAGAGAGCAGGATAAGGATATTGTTAGTTTTCGTGACCCGTTACAACGGTGCGATTAATGCTCATAGTAGTGAGCTAAACACCAGCACGGACGATAGAAGGACGCGACGCGACGTATGGTTTCATTTAAATGTCTGAGAGATTAGTTTTTCTGTAGAATATAAGCTCTTGTTTGTGTATTCTCAAGTGTGAACTGTGTTGACTTTCCACCTTTAACATTCGTAAGAAAAAACCTATTACGTGCACAGGTATAGAGGTAAAAAAAAAAAAAAAATACTCCGTATATATTTTAATTAAAACGCGTCTGTTATTCTGCCTTTTTTTTTTTTTTTTTTTTTTTTTTTGCTTTTTTTTTTTTTTTTTTTTTTTTTGTTGAGGCATAAGAGAGGGCAAGAGATATAATGAATCAACGCGTTGAAATTTTTTTTCCATATTTTGACAGTTTGGCAAGTTACGCCCCTTGAGCAACGGAGACACGAATGTTGAAAAAGAGTCCGAAATAATTATACGTTATGAAATGAATGAAAAAAAAGTTTTGATTAACTAGCCACGTGTCCGATGTGTGATATGGTATAACTTACCTACTTTATGACCTGAAAAATAATGATAAAGCTATCCATCCAAGCTTTTCACGATACGATAAATTTTTTTAAAAACGGATATGAAAAAATATGAGTTAAAACAATAGCTCTACAGTTATAATGTGACTTTGTGCGATAGCATGAAGATGATTGTTGTATAATTTCAAAAAAAAAAAAATTGAAATAGAGGGGAGAGTGAAAATGGAGCGGTGCGTTGTTTGCTGACTATGGTGTATTGTAATCTACTGCTGTAGTGAAGTAATCGTTCGTATTTTTGTGTTTCAAAATTTCATTTTTCTTCAATGAGAGTCTGTATGTATTTAGCTATCATTTTATTATCACGATTGTTGGTAATAGTCATGAAATAATCTTGAAGCTGTATGGAAGAGTTTTGAGCGTGTTTCAAAACTGTAATGAATTTGTTGATTTTCCCATAATTTGAAATTGGTTCAACTTTACAAATCTTAAGAGTGAATTCAACTTTTAATTTTCAGTAATGTTGTAATAGAAATTGCATAGCATTGACCTTATACGCCAGTAGCTTATTTACTAACGAATTTTGCTGGTTTAAATTCCTTCTATCTGCAATAATCATCCCATGATTTTTAAAATACTTATTGTAACTTGGGTTCGATGGCCCATACAGTAATATTTTTTGAATTCGCGTTTCATGAAAGGTTAACTTGAACTCTCTGAAACACAATCAAATTATTATTTTCCTTTTACTAGAAATATATCTGCTTACATTTTTACCAAATATGATGATAAAAATAGGTAAGTGTGGTCTATGTAACCAAATGTGGTACCTACAGATAGGAATTTAAAATAAATGTAGGATACACAGTACCTAAGTACTGGGGGATTTGATGTAGGGAATTTTATACCGAGGAATGAGTCCTAGGAGAGAAAACAGAAAGACAGGTGAAAGTTAGGAAAGGAAGGCTTTACCATACACATGCAGATGTCTAGTTTAGCTAAGGGTGGTGAGGTGGATTCCATTTTTGAAAACAAGAAAATAGGAAGTAGGTATGAACATAGGGACTAACCGAGTAGATACCCATCCGCGAGTGAGAAATACTGCACCTACCTATACTTGATATATC
>FIZR01007039.1:0-19574 GCA_900060175.1 Ferrisia virgata
ATATTCTAAAATTATCCTTTTGAAATGATCTTTCTACAGATCTAATATGAATGAAGTCCAATCCACAATAATCTATCAATAGATTCAATAGTAAAATTAAAAAATAATCTTTCTATGGATTAAAAATTCAAAGCAATCAATAAGTTCTTAAAAACTTCGAATTTCAATAGTCAACATCAAGAAATACGCAATTGAATACATCTACTCGTTTAATTTTTGTAAATACTTGCTTAGGCCTAAATGGCATTCGTTACTTGGAAGTAACATTTCAAATACATCTTAAGATCGCCTATCGGCTGCATTCAAGTGGATCTCTAAATTTTAATGTATAGAAATAGGTATCATCACCTTTATGTGGGTGGTTAGTGGGCTTCCCTTACCATTCATTTTTCTTTCCAGATTTCTCTGTTTTGCCTAAACGAACCTATCTTACTTCCTGAACCTATTTCTACAATCTATGTTTCCACAAGTCTCATCCTTTTACCATATTCCTAAAATAGACACAGCTAATCTTCGCTCCTCATAAATTTATTTATTATCCTACCTATAACCACACCACAGTACCGACAGTAATAAGCAATTTTTCAACAAAAAGGTCGAATTGTTTTTAGAGAGGCGATGTAAATTGCAAAGTTCGGAATAAATTTATGCGGTATCGACTTCGAATCTTTTTACGCTTTTTAAAGTAATCGCATTGCGGCTATAAGATTAATTTTGCTTTTCGCGCGCGCAAACGATGAAAATAAAACGAAGCAAACAACTCGTATAACTGGATGACGACAATTCACCATTGCGCCATTATTAATAAACGGCGCGGCTTTTGCAAAACGTATACGTACGTAAATACTTGAATGGCACTAGAGTACGGCGCCGCACCGTGCCCTAGGCTCAGATACCTAGACTTACTATCTCGCAGTTTCTAGCTACGTACTTCTAATCGTATAAATTATGGCGAGACTTTGTGAAAGATAAAAGTATTAAGTACAGCGCTGCGTAGGCATCTTAACCATGCGGAAGATTTTCACTACCTATACTTACCACCGATAATGAAGAGCGAAAGGGGCAAATTAAAAGAGAGCGAGAGAAAAATAAAGGAACTAAATCGCCGTAATCGTAAAACAAGTTAGAAGGCAGACCGCTATCAAAGATGAGGTTTTCGTATATTCGTCACCTAGGGACGTGGTGGCGAGGTAGATGGCGATGGCGATGGCGGTGCACCGTCAATCGATAAGGCGTAATTAAACGCAGCTACTTTTCGCATTCGTATATTCAAAAGCGAATGTATACGTATAGCAAAGTTTCCTTCTTAATAGCAAAGCTTCTCTAACCCCTTGTTACAGCGCAGAAAATTATCCGAAAATATGGGCTGTATAGGTCTGCTTAAAAACAGGTAGGTACGTATCCCGCAGGAAGACCGAGTAAGTAACCGTTCGACTCCAAGTGCCGGGCTTTTATAGTTGAAATGACGTCATTTAAGGCATATCTTCTTGTACACTTTATATACATAGGTATTCTATCGCTATAGATACGTCCTCCAGCGTGATTAATCATTTCGACGGTGCTAACGCAACACAACGCGACGCGAGCAAACACGTCGACCAAGTTTGTAGCTGCCGAATGTTTTAAAAAAATCTGCAAAAAAATTTACGTGCCCCAAAGTTTTATAAGTCTGAGTAATAGTATCAAAAACAAAATTTATAAACATCATTACATTTTGTTTTTTGTTTTTTTGTTACCCATTTTTTTGTTTTCACGAAGACGACGCGATAAACTAGTGGAATTCATTTAACGTTCATCAAGAATATAAATAAAGCACCGGCATGGCGTAGTGGTTAAACCGCGGCTCACTGAATGAAAGGTCGTAGGTTCGGATCCCACTATGGGCAAAACGTACGAACGAGTAATGCGTTGCCTGCATTTAACAACAATTACACGCTTACGTTCCGAGCACTACCAGTTACAACAGAAATAATTAGACAGCACGCCATCTATCATCAGAATCAAAAAGCTTATAACTGGTTTGAGCGCCTACTCGTGGCCCACTGCTGAACTCAAGGTTGTAATAACCCTGCTAGCGATGCGATAAGTTACCTGTAGATGGCGTACAAAGCAACAGGAAACTACTACGTAAAAGCTCAATAAAAAGACCTCCCTAGAAACCATCTTGATTTTACAGGCATGGAGAACACGTTCATGTTGGCCTTACTCACTTGGGTGTATCAAAGGATGACAGACGGTCGATTTCAGGACACTTGAGATCTATTCGATTTTGAAGAACATGAAGGCAATAAAAAACCAAAACATATAATAAATAGTTGGCATCATATTAGCTCGATATTTATTTGAATTTTGTAAATTGCGCGAAAAAATTGGCATCTTTTTGCCTTCAATAATAGTCCCACTAAATGTCCGCTCTGCGTTTCAGCTTACTAGATAAATTTGGAGAGGTGATATGTGCGGAACTGAAGTAAGTATTTTCCATGTCACAAATTTGAGGAAACTCATATAACTTTTTTCCTAATGTAGGTGAGTGATTTTTGGAAATGATCTAGAACTTATAATTTTCCATCAATTGGTCTTTAAAACAAACAATTTTTGCGCTTTTAACACCTCAGAACTACCTTCTCCAAATTTGGGTGCAACTTAATTTCGATCTAAAGTCGTTTCCACTCGTACGAATCAAATCCACCACCTACCTAGGCCTACTGCCTAAATTTTACCGATTTTGGTTTGCATTCAGCAGAGTAAATTATTTTTGGTTTTCGAGACGGAAAATGTGGAAAACTACAAAGCATCGTCAAGAAGAGTCTCAATAATCTTCCAGGACCTCAAATTGGAACCTACTGATACTCTCTCGTACAACTGCCACAAGTTGATAGTCCGTAATGATCTGGTTTTCATTGGTCACATGGCATAAAAAAATAAAGCTAAGAATCCTATATCTCTCCTTCGAATAAGAGGCTGTTTTAGACCATCTTATTCGAACCTAAACTAAAAATTCATCTACATTCCAGATAGACATCAGCCTAGAGCCAAAATACTGAGTCTATTGCCTACCCAGCCTAATAGTTTACGATCCGAACTCAAAAAAGTGTTCATCCAGCGATCTTTTTTGAGAACCAAAAAAATGAGCTGCAGAAATGTCGATACTATCAGACCCTCCGCAATGAAGGGGGGAGGGGGTGGACCTCTAAAAAGGTGATTTGGGGATATGGTCTGAACCAAAAAAACATCATTATTCTTTATTTCAACTACCCTCGATGGAGCAAACTGAAGAATGGAAAAAATAAATAAAAATAAAAATAAACATCTGACATGGCCAAAAATTGTCTTAATGGTCTTCTAGGAACCCAAAGCGGATTTTGTTGGCATTTTCTCCTCCAACCACCGTTGGTCGATAGATTGTAATAAGCTAGTTTTCATTGACAATGTGACATAGAAAATCAGGCTAAAAATTCTAAGGAATTTTAATATGTTACACGGCTATGTTAAGAAATAAATGTTTTTATCAGGTATGATGTGGCAGGGGTGGGAAGTGCGATGGGTGAAAATTTTTTTCGAGTTGATACGTGCTGCAAAATTGAAACTCATCTACTGCTACAGTTTGGCGTGTGTAAATTGAAATTACGTTTCATCTAATAAGGTTAATTATTCAATTTTCTACCTTCAAATTGTAGTTTGCGGGCAAAATTCCACGGAGAAGAGGCTAAATTCAAAAATTATTACCATTTTCGAACTCAGCGCGAAATTTTAAACCATTTCGATACGTCGCATTGCTGTTTTTAGATGAATGTTTTTATTATCGTATGGAGGTGGTGGGTGCAATGGGGGTTGGAAATTTTACTTGGAGGGCCAAGGTATGCTGAGAGTTAACACTAATCAGCCGCAATTATCTGATTTGCGTAAATTCCAATTGCATTTCATCTAAATGGTGTCACTTCTTCAGTTTGCCTTTCAAAGTCAAGTTAGTGGGCAGAACTCCATCGAGGGAGGTCGAAATTAAAAATGATGATGATTTTCGAATTCAGCGCAAAATTTCGACCCTATTTCGATATATTACATCGCTATTTTTCAGCAAGTATTCTATGACTTAATGTTGGTGGGGGGGGGTGACCAACCTGTTTATTTTCATTACTTCGCGTTGTGCGGTAATTTTTTGCTCGTATGTATAAAAATTTCACTTAAAGAGCAATAGAATGCAGTTGTGCAGGGTGCAACGGAAAAAAATTATATATTCGATACGGGGGGAAGTACCACAGTCCAAATCCGTCGAGTTTTTTTTTTTTGGTTCGAACCATGAACCCTGAATCACCTTTTAAGGGGTCCACTCCCCATTGATGGAGCATGAGTAGACAAAAAATGCTCCATTTTAAGGATCTCTGAAGTGTACGGGTAATTGATAAAATTCGCGAGTGAATTTCACCAAACTTTCGGCTAATCGATCTTTGAACACACTGTCGGCTAGCAACAATTATTTTTTCTGATCAGGTCATTTTTTTATTGTGAGCTTTCTTGTAAAATCAAATTTACTCCTTCCCCTCCTCAACTACCCAGATATATACGACAAACAACACGTTCAACCATTATGTAAACGTTAAAAATGAATACTTAATCAAGGAATTTTGCAGTGGACCCAAAGTGTGCCCTCGACACATACGCACCGATTTCAAGGTACCAAGACTTTCAATAGGTACTAAAACTAGTTGGTTCGAGTTATCAGGACAAATGTATTCGTAAATGAAATTCAAATCGGTATTACGTATTGTGACGTGTATTGTATTGATAGTTGTATTATACGAAATATTTACCACTACTCGAACACGTTAACTAATCAAGAGAGTACATACAATCGTACGAATGTGTAACGACCTCAATCATGGTAGTCATTTTACTTTTGTACAAGCGACGCGACGTAAAACGCGACGTACTATTTGTATTATTACATATTGTGCAAAACCAATACCAATACCTAGGTATAGGTATATATAGTATATACATGTCATGTCGCATTAAATGAGAAATGCAGTTTGAAACGAACGACGAAGCACAAATAGATGGGAACGGAATATTGTATTCGATATCATCGTACGCTATAATTATTCGTCGGTTTGTGTAAAATTTCATATTATGCAAAACGGTTAATTGCCTCGGCGGGCGAGATAATTGAGAAACGAACGTGTGCGGTGTAATTCGAATTGTGTACTCTAACGCAGTGTACAAATATTTACATACCAGTTATATCTACCGCCAGCAGCAGTGGCTGAAACAATTAAAAACAGCAATACGTTGCCAAGGTTTTTGCACAACGCAGAGAACTTCAAAATAACCATGTGCTCATATTCGTATGTGAATACAGAGGGCAGGCGAATTTGATCACGTACGTTATACATATGATGGATGACGATGCGACGCGGGCACGAAACGGATTCGACGAGCATTTCATACGTATCAAGTAGGTCTAGGTACATATATACGAGTAAGTGCATACACTATACTTATAGTATGAATTTTTTCTTCGTATCGAGGTGTAATAGATTCTCGCTTTTTAACACCAAAAGATACGCTTAATTTCCCTCGAGCAAGGTACACATACTGTACGTACTCGTGCATCTATAAAGATAGATAGGTACGCGTATTTAATAGAAGAGTATCGATGATGCTTCAAATATATATATATATATATAGGTACCATTAATCTGATTATTGAAAAAGATTGCGTCGTACAACACATAGCACGTAGTACTTCCACATTCCTAATTCAATCACTTCTGCAGGATGGTGCGAAAAAATCCCCAGGGAATTTATCCCATATGAAGATATGTTATGATTTGAAATGGATGACTTATTATATGAACTCATTTCATTTAAACTTTCTGGATTATTTAGCACCCACCAGGTCATACAGTGAGGAATTATTGGTGGAAAGTTGATGTACTTATATTTCAAAAAACCATACCGTATCCAAGAATTTGGTAAATCTTTAACAACGTATGTACCACTCATTTCACTAAAATAGTACAGCAATGTCTTGAATGTTGAAAACAAAAAAGATCCAGATTATAGAAACTAGGAACACGTAGCCTCCCCTCAATTTATGTCCAAATTTCAGCACCTTAACGCAATTTGGAAGAAATATGCGAGAAACAAATTTCAGAAAGAAAAAAAATCTCTTCAAAAGCTACTCGTTCGGGTCTGGTGCAATGAAGTTGAAAAAGCCTAGATCCCCAGTTAATCAAGAGGTAACAGTTGTCATGACCGAACTGCTGCTAACAAAGTGCGCCACTCTTTACAATCCTACACCTTCTTCGCTGCCACAGCAACTCATCCCATTTGCCCTTTTTATTTTATTGGTCCATGTGGTAGGAGATATTCCTCTCCGTTTTAAACCAAGTACCTTGCGGAAGAGAATGCACTTTTGTAGATTCTCCTTATTCCTTCTGACCATATAACAGAAGTATCCTATGATGTTCTCGCATAGAACACTCAACCTTACTGGCTCCTTCAGTTCTTCTTTGATTGACTTGTTTGCCTTTTGCACTGCAATGTGCAATGGAATCTTCAGCATTCTTCTTCCGACCCACATCTCAAAGGCATCTATTCTTCTTTTGTCATCTGCCTTCAATAACCATGTTTCTTTGGCATATAAAAAAAAAACAGCAAACATAAGGGTTCTGATTAGCCTCTTCTCTGTATCCTAGGATATCTTGTGATTACATGTGACATTATACAGGCTGGCCATCACTGATTTTCCTAGCGTGGCCTCTATAGTAGAGCCCAAGTAAAGAGAGGTGTCGACTTTTCCATATTCTTTCAGGACATCAGACTCTGAAAGACATCCAGCCGGATCTATAACCATAATTTTAGTCTTTGGAGCGTTGATGCGAAGTCTCAGTTCGTCTCCCACTGTTTTCACTCGATTGATTAGCTCCACTAACTCCTCTTCATCTGCAGCAATCAAGGTAGTATTACCTGTATATTTGAAATTTAAGATTCTTCTGCTTCTGACTAAAACTCCTCTATTCTAGTCTTCGAGTGCGTATCGCATGATATATTTGCTATGTATATTAAAGAGCAAGGGAGACATTGCTCCTCTTTCTGCCCTAAAAGTACCTACTAGATTCTTCACAAACATTGAGCTGCACGTGGACAGCGATTCTACCAGCTCCACAATGTGAGCAAGGACACTCATTTCTTTTAGTACCTTGCACAGTTGTTTCCAGTTCGTGCAGTCGAAGGCTTTAGCCTAATCTATGAAGCGTAATACAGCAGGTGTGTTGAATTCACAGCATTTCTCAATGGTTTGACGTACATTTGAAATTTGTTCCCTTGCGCCTCTTCTAGGTATGAAGCCAGCTTGCTTTACTGGTATCTGCCTATGCAGAAATTCCTTCTGCCTGTTGTTATCACTTTGCTGATGTGAGAAATCAGAGCGATTGTAGGATAGTTGGAACATTTCCTCGCTTCACCTTTCTTGCATAGAGGAATCAGTACAGATCTGCGCCATTCAAATGGCCTTTTCCTATACTTCCATATTTTATTGGATCTCAACTGCTTTTTTTCCAAGTGCCTATCATATTTATACCTCTATACCATTAGATCCTGGATCCTTGCCTCTCTATTGCTGAGACCATACTTTTTTTCATTCCGAATCTTCATCTTGGCATAGTTTATGCCAGTGCTCTCCTCAACTATCCAGAATGCCTCGACAATCCCATACTATTTTCCCATCGCCCTTCTTGATTTGAAATCTCCTATAATGTGGTGTATTTTCTTAAATACTACGCTGACTTCTCAAAGGTCAAAGTGCTTTTGGACTTCATCGCAGGTACCCAAATGACACATTGAAATTCTACGTGCCAAATTTCAGTTCCCTAGCTCAATTTATACAGGAGATATGCGAGGAATGGCTTAGTTTTAAAGATCAAAAGCTCTCATATCTTTCCTCCCAATTTCTATAGGAAGCTGATTTTTATGCACGGTGTATAACTTTTGATTCGCTATCGATGGACTTGATAACGAATAATTTTTACGATTTCCATTCTTCAGTATACCCTGCTTCAAATTTATAAATCATCTCCACTTGTATATAATCTGCTGCTATTTGTCAAATTTGAAATATTTTAGTCGATGTCAACCTGGGTAAATGAATTTAGTTGGGGGATATAATAATAAAAATGAATACCACACGTACTGAAAAATGGTCTTAAGGGTCTTCTAAGATCAAAAAAAGATATTTTTTCATATTCCTCCTTCCATACTCCCCGCCCACATCTACTGTACGCTGATAGTCTTTAATAGCCTGGTTATGTTTAATAATATGTCGTGGAAATTTAAGCTAAAAGTAGTAGTATGTGTATATTTTGAAATTCCGCGTTGAAAAATTTATTTTTTTTCAATATTTGAACTGTCGGCTTTCAATTATTCTTCACACAATACCTGCTCAAAGTCAACAGTTCAGAATGTACATAAGCTCAGACCCGTATTCTATGAATCTGTATTAAACTTAATCTGAGGTTGGATAAAGTTTCAAAACCTGGGCTTTGGTTAATTAAGTAAAATTAATGTAGATTGTTTTACGTCTTTGTCACTGGTGTAAACCAACCCTTCTCCGTTTCCATAACCGTATCTCGTTATTAAACTTCAGTTTTTAATTTATTTTACTTTTTTTACACACCGTATCGCGTACTTATAGTTACCTGCGCGACCTTTGAAAAAGGAACGAGGAAAAGATTATGATGAAAAATATGCTCGTACTATGCGTAATGCGTATTTTACCTTCGCTCGTAATTTTACGTGCTTTTATACACAGGTACTGGTACATAGTGCGTAATTATATATGTATTCTTTCAAAGGAACTTTTTTTATTTTTGAAACATTTTTAAAAAATCTGGTTGGTGATCATTTGCATAATTGATTAAAATCTCCGACTGATTGATATGACCATTTGTCGAAATGTACAAGTTTACCTACATCTCATATCTACTACACACGACTAGGTTACCTAGATAGTAGTTAGTAGTTAGTAGTTAGGTAAGTAGTTGGGTTATATCCAAAACGCGAGGAAGCAAACGACTGGTCACCTGATACAATGACATTTTCGTGATTAAATCGAATAAATTTCTCAGTTGCCTCGAAACTAATCATTAACGCATTAAAAACAAAGTAAGCAAACAAGCTTACGCTTTCCCAGTATATGTGTTCATGCATACCTAAGCGTAAATCAACGAGAAAATATTTAAATCGCCACCTGCTTGCGAGTAAGTACGTCCTTTTTCAGCACCGCTCCACCAATCATCATCATTAATCAACTTTTATGACGTATTTTCTTAACAACGTATTTGTTCGCTTGAAATTTACACGTGCGACAATTTCCACAATACTTTGTCAGCAAATCACATCGGTAGATTAGCATTTTTTGGGGCGATTTTTTTCACTCTTCTGAAAGTTATATTTCCATTTCTGCCCAAGTACTCGCATATAAATACCAACGAGTATTACATTACCTACGTACGAAAAAAAATTACATCCAAAAGTATTGCAGGGTTTGAAATTGTTGAAGTACGATATAAATTTTACGCGAGTAAAATACTTTCAACAAAATTTAAATTTCAAGCAATCCCGTAGGGAGTCCTAAGCTTCCGTCTGGAAAATTCTAAAAAGGTGAAAATTTCGTTGTTGAACCTTGTCCCATGGAAATTCGTTACGTATGAAAAATCAGCTACTTGCGATTTTTTTTTTTTTTTTTTTCAATCTGTATTCCACTACATCATAGAGACGACTTTGAAAAATTACTACGACGCTAAAATGTATGTATTTCCATTTTACATCGAATAGAAAACAGATGACCTTCACACATCACTAAGTCATACAGTCGGATATCGTAATATAATATCAAATATACGCAGGCTCTCCCGAGTTTTTACCAAAAGAGAAAAAGAAAGAGACGAATAAAACGAATAAATAAATAAATAAATAAAGTGTCGCGATAGTCGAAAATCACACTGAAAACTAATTTCGAAATAAAAACTACGAGCTTTGATATATATCTCGTGTCTTTAGATGGGCGAAAAAAAAAAAGTGAAACAATAGGTAAGTGAAATTTTTCCAAAAGCAAAAAATACGGATAAAGTGCATGGTGCTTGATAATTGGTAGAAGTGTTAAGCGCATCTTGCGTATTCGTAACATCTGCCCGTATTCCCAAGGAAGCTTATAAAGTGTTAATGTGCGCCATAATGCGTGGTAACATATGTGACCATACAGTACACATACACATATTTACGATATACCTATTTAGACCTACCTACGAGTACATTTTAACCTTCGCAAGCGACCTACCCTTTCCGTCCTCTTCGCTACATACCTTTTCCAACAATCGCTCGCCTTATTAAAATATTAGTACGCTTACAACGAACGTACGTAAACATATCTAGGCAGCCTTTATACATTCCATTGCGATAGAGTAAAGATGCCTTTTAGTAGTCTTCAAGACGTGTGTTTATCGTAATGGTATCGCGAATAGAAGAACTTTATAATCACCATAATATGTATGCAATTCACGAGTTAATGTCTAATGAAAAAATTCCTATTTCAACGACATCGATAGCTGTTTTTTGTATTTTTGTATTTTTTTTCAAATAAAAAAAAAAATACAAAAATTCCACCCATTAAAGTTTACGAAAAATCGCGGATAAGCGATACAATACCACTCGCATATTCAAACTAAAAATGAAATTCGCATAAAAAAGAAGTATTTTCGAATACGCGGCCATGCCTACCTAACACGATTAAAATTGGTACGATATTATATGATTTAGCAAAAAAAAAAAAAAAAAAAGGAAAAAATTCATTCGTAGGTCTTTTTATTTAATGTCGCAAAAAGCCAATGAAATATCTAAAATACTGAACAAGGTCTTGTTTACCCCATATTGCGCTCCTATACTCCTCCTCCTATTACCTGTTCACGTCGAAGAGAGAAAAATAGTTAGCGCAATGCGTATGATAAACAACTGTGTACTTCGTATTTACGGCAAACAAGTTATGCAAAACAATTAACACGATAACGATGAGACGAAAATATGGCATCGTCGAGCGAACAACATTTTTGGTACATTCGAAATGTTCTCATTAAACGAGTACATTTTGCCACGTTTCTTTCTTTTTTTTTTTTTTTTTGCAAAAATCATTTCCCTTCTACTCGTCTCGGCATGGTCTTCGTAAAATTGTAAAATTCACATTCTGATATAGAGTAAGGGTAGTGAAAAATACTCGTTACTGTGTAATGTTCAATTACATTTCTAATGACAAGCACGTTATTGCATAGGTATCGACTTTAAAACGAACGATTTAGATTATTTGCCGAAGAAAATGAAAATAAAAAAAGCAAGAAAAAGAGAAACGTAGGCGAGCGAGAGAAAAGAAAAACGAACGAACGCCATTAATATTTCGCAAAAGATTTCATACTTCCTTGAAGTTTTCACCGTTAGCCATTAGAGTGGAAAAAAAAGCATTTTCCAAACGTATCATTTTTTTTCTTACTCGCTTTCTTTCTTTATTATTATTATTTTTTTTTCGCCATTTTTGCTCGCTTATAACACGCTGATATGAATACAGACGTCGATGAGGTAGGTAAGGGTATGTACAACACTGATGAGGTGGTACATTACGTACTACGTACGAGGTACATATACGAGTACATTACACATAGGTACGACTATACGTGTTACAAGTTTCGCAATTTTATTACATTTTTAACGCTTTGTACAAACGAAAAACACATTGCTTAGCGTTTCGTAAATTCATCTAAACGTACTCGCAACAATAGTAGGTATTCATCGTCTGCAATTCATTCACGGTTCACGTGCAAGTACCTCTACAATGCTCATCTGTAACTTAACGTCGTTAGATGATTGTTACACTCGTAAGGGTCCCCGAACGAACAAAAGTACTGATACCGATTTACCTACATGATTTGGTTTATCGATAAGACAATTCTACCAAAATCAAACTACCATGTACCGACAATAGCAGGCTTTAAGCTTAAAAGAATACCTATCTGCCTAGCAATAATGCGAGAAGGAAACAATAGCGTTCAGTAATTTCCTCGTCAAGTTTCCGCCATGCGCCGTAAATTCGATTTAGTCCGTTTTATAATTCGCTAAAAACCAAAACCGAACCGTGAAAAATACCAAAATTAACGTAAAATGATCAAATTGACGTACGCGACGATGCTCGTAAATTTCAAACGAATACTTTTGCGAGCAGGTATTTGACTGAATTTACAAAATCATTTCGTTTCAGTCGAGCAACGTACCAAAGAAGCCGAATTAACAGAGTAAGTTTGTTCGAAAAAATTTTACTAAACTAATTTTACGTGCCATACTGCCAATGGAAACCCTGGCTATTAGGCCGACAAAAAGGGGAGGGAGTACGAGCAGAATTCGTTTTAGGGTCCTAGTAGACCTATGAAAACATTTTTAGATATGTCAGATACTTATTTCTATTTGTAGCCTGATTTTCTATGTCATACTGTCAATGAAAAACAGACTATTACAGTTGATATGAACAAAATCTGTTCTGGGGTCCTGGAAGACAATTAAGGATTTTTTTATACCGAACATTAAATGGGGATAAACTTGGCTCACAATTCAATTATGCACCAATTTGAGGGACGAGATGTTGAGGGGTCAAGAGTGCAAAATTATTTCTTCTTAAGCCAATTGATAGAGATTTAAAAGTTGTATGAAATATCAAAAAATCAACCTCCTAAGTCAATTAGGAGGCGAGATATGAGGGGGTTTCTCCTTTTTAACCTGGAAAAAGGACTGTTCCTCCAGCTAGGAAGTTGAAATTTGGTATGTACATTTAGTTAATGCCCTAGATGTGCCTTTTGGGTAGTCCGACTTTTCAGCTCCATTGCACCCCTTCACTGCCCCCAAAAAGTAGTTTTTTTTATTGGGGTTTATCATTTTTTCACTTTTTTTCTCACATAACTCCCCTCCAATTGTGCTAGGAACTTGAAATTATATATGTATATTTAGTAGTAGCGCTAAAGGTGCATTTTGGGGGTTTTCACTTTTCAGCCCCCTTTTCACCCCTTCACAGCTCCAAAAACGTGATTTCTTGATCGGTTTTCATCATTTTTCTTATTTTTTGAGTTTCGTCCTCGCATAACTATCCTCCAAATTGAGCTACGAACTTGAAAGTAGGTGTGTATATAAAGTAGAGGCCTTAGATGTGCCTTTTGCGGATCTCCCCTTTTTTAGCCCCATTGAACCCTTCCTATCCACATTGCTTTTTATCAATTCTCATGATTGTAGTATGTCACGAAAATCAGGCTAAAAAAGCTTCGCTTTGCGTGGCGTTTTTTTTATTTTTTTTTACCATAAAAACATTAATCGTATTACTCGGCTCAATATGGATTAAATTCGTACAAAAGCGAAGCGGGTTGGATTGGTAGCGGATTAGATATGCACGAATGAGGATGGCCTTGGGTGAAAATTAAGTCACGTTCAAATTTAGTAGAGATGCTGCTGAAGGCCAAAAATCGTCAAAAACCACATATTAGGGGCTGTGTAGGGGTGAAATGGGTTGAAAAGTCGAGACCCCCAAGAAGCACATCTAAGGTCACCACTAAATGTACATATCTAATTTCAAGTTCCTAGTTCAATTTGAAGGGGAGTTATGTGAGGAACAGACTGAAAAAATTCCAAAAATGAGAATAACCGATCAAAAAACCATTTTTTTGAGGGTGCGATGGAGTGTATTGGAACTAAAAAGTTGGAACCCCCAAAAGGCACATACAGGGCTCCAACTGAATATACATACCAAATTTCAACCTCCTAGCTCACTTTGGTGGGGAGATAGGGGAGGAACAGCCGTTTTTCAGAGTCAAAAAGGGAGAAAACCCCATATCTCTCCTCTTAACTAACTTAGGAGGTAGGTTTTCGGATATGCTATACAATATATGACTCACTATCAATTAGCTTAAAAAGAAGCAATTTTTGTGCTTTCGACCCTTCAGCAACTCCTCCCCCAAAATGGGGCAAAACTGAATTTTGGCCCGAATTTATTTTCACTCGTATTAATCTAAACTATCGCCAAACTGAGCCGATTGACCGAATAAGAGTGATTTTGGTTGGTATCGAGTGGAGTAAATGATTTTAATGTGCGGGGGAAGAAAATAAATAAAAATGAATATCTGAAAAGGCTAAAAATCGTCTTGATGGTCTTCTAGGACTCCAGGACCCCAAAACCGATTTTGTTGATATCCCTCCCCCCTCATCCGCCGTTGGTCGATAGACTGTAGTAGCCTGGTTTTCATTGGTAAAATGACATAGAAAATCAGGCTAAAAATTACAAGCCACAATTGATTGATTTAAAAATCGACCGATACACACTGTAGTGAGAGAAAAGATCAAAAAAATCACTCTTCATTGTATCCTCGTGTTCATTAAGCTATCCAGGTCTTTTTGTACTCGCCCACCAATGGTAGACTATCATGAAATACACCAGTAAACGAGCAATGGTCGATAAAATTTTCTGGTTTGTGTTTACTAGAAATAACGACTATACATCACTCAAAATGGTCCGAATAGATAGACGAAGAAAAAAAAAATACCAAAAAATTGGTCGATAAAATTTTTTTGATTCATGTTCACTCGAAATAAAACCCCAACATAGCTCAAAACAGTCCTAATAAACGATTCTTCAATACCTACACGTGTACAGGTATAATTATTTCCAAAAAGAAAATCGTGAATTTTTCATCTCATTCATTCTCTTGTACACAAAGAATTCTCTTACTATTTAATCAAACTGAGCCTGGAATAAAAAAAAAAAAAAATGAACGAAGTCTTTCACCGTACACGTGAAATCTTTCCTCACGGACAAAAGTATTCCCCCTCTTCCGTTCTTCTTACTGATGAAGCTTACGCTTCTTGAACACGAAATAGGTATATCTACAGCTATAAGAATAGGTAATAGGTAATTTGCAGCAGTGTTTAAAATAAAAAACGTAGAATAATCTTGCCGAATACGAGATACTCGACAATGAATCTACTAAATAAAACGCCAACACACACACACACACACATACACACACTACGCTTATTTTCATCGCACTTCGTCACTCGTCGTTTAGCGTTGTTAACGTTAACTTACGCGAATATGGACGGCGACGGTTGTTTTTAAGCGAAATAATTATAAATAAACATCGCTGGTTTCACATTGCGCGGCTATGGCGACCGCCGTGTCGGTAGCATCATCAAATCTAAAGCGAATAGTAAACACCAAACACCAAACACCACCACCAGCACCGGCAAGTTGAGCAAGCTTTTTTTTTCAATGCATGAACGTAGTCCGTAGTCCGTAGTCCGTAGTACGTAGCACATAGAAGCGCACGACATAAACGTAAAATCAATGTTTTTATTTCGCCTTTTATGTATTATATAAAGTATATACATATAGACGCGAGTTAGTATAGGGTGGTCGGCTTCCGTCTATACTCCGCATCTGAATACATTAATGACAACCTCGATACCGCAATAACACACCAACTTATACGGCCAAGTACCTCGGCATTCGAATAATTCGACGCTTTGTCGCGGTAAACGTTTTTCTCTTTTATTATTTATTTATTTTTTTTTTTTACAATTCAATTCACTTAAAATGTGCAAATACGTGTTCGTGCGTTGATAAGCTTCGGTGAGGCGTGGCGCAGAGTCGCAGTCGTGGTCTCAAAAGTGTCGAATTTTCAGTTCCTAGTCGTACAAATATCGTCGCGATTTTTGTATGTTTTTTTTTTTTTTTGGTTTGATTTTAAAGTCGAGTCCTTCATTAACAAAGAAGTCTGGGATTGCGATTGTAGATGAAGTTTTCAAGTTCAACGAGTCAGATGCTCTCCAGCATCGTTTTCTTCTCTCGGTTGTTTTGGTAGTCCAGTCAAATTAGCGTAAGAATTACAAAATAATGGAAAAATTTATGGATAATTTTTTTTTTTGCAGAATTCTAGATCACTACCCCCTAAATAATACATCCAAAATCGAACCGGTTCTTCCCTCTCAATATCCCGATTTATGCCCTAAAAACAGTTTTTTCCATTTTTTATTTTTTTACCAATAACCTTGTCTAACTTTGTTTTTGAACACAATACAGAAATAAAGTTAGATCAAAAAATGTAGCTGGTTAAATTTACAATAAAAAAGGTCATCATATATTTCTTCCGAAAGTCGATTGAAACACTTTTAAGTGGGGTTGAACAGGGCGTAGTTATTTAAAAAAACTACCAGTTTTACTAGTAGTCACCTGATGAACTAGTGGTTTATTAGTAGTCAAAGAAATGAACTACCACTTTTACTAGTAGTAGTCAAATGAACTAGTTGTTTTACCAGTAGTCGAAGAAATGAACTACTGTTTCCACTAGTAGTTATTATTGGCTGAATTAGTAGGGCTATCAAAAAACCCATGTTACCATTTATTTATTGAATTTTTGTTCAAAAAAATGCTATTTATGGTCCCCATATATAAGTATAGAAACATCATCAAAACATTTACCATTTAATTTTTCAAAAGTTCACCCTCAAATCTGCAGTTTACAGTTACACCCATTTGTTATTCTCTCATTCTATATTTTTATGTTACTTTTTTTTCTGCAGCTGGGCTAGGGGAAAAGAGTAATATATTCTTTAATAAAATTGTAAACATGCAGCTAAAAAGTGAGCATATAAAGTCTTGATGTCATCCCCACCCCAGCAATACATAAGCATAAAAATGGCTTGTGTAATCTCTTTGTTTTTCATGTTAGAATTTTCCTAATGAATAGTTGGATGTTAAAATTGTTTACTTTCATTACTTGATCTTTATAACTAAGCAATAGTTATACTCATTTTTCAAATGGTAATACTAGTTTTGACTTCTAAAAACAAAATTTTTTCTAAATTCTTACATGCCAAAAATGCATATAAAAGCTGATATGCCCTATCCGAACATGTAAGTTGGTAGAATAGTAGGCCAGGTGGAAGATAAATGAGAGCTGTAACTCACTATGTGCGGGGTGGGAGATTGAGACTGGAATTAATTAAAAAATTTTTTGCTTTCATTCACACAAATTTTCAAATAGTTGTGCATTAACTCCAAAATTATTTTCAATTTGCTAAACTAACTCAAAATTCAAAAATTTTCAAAGAAATGTTTTCAATTTTTTTTTTTTTAAATGGATTTATTACTCATATCTAAACTTAAAATGATCGTTGGTAGTAAGTTTCATCATTACACTATTTTTTACAAGTTATTAACACGATTTTATGAAAAACTATGCTGGAAATATTTTTGAGGAATGTGGGATAAACTAGAAATATTCAGCCGAGTATGTTTATATGCATTCGTTGCTTGATGGTGAAATGTAAATAGACCGTTCAAAATAAAGCTTCATGTGAAGGCAGGATCTGGCTCCAATTTGTAACATCATTACTTAGCTGTGCTGTAATTCATTGATAATTGTGAACTGAAATGCTGAATAAATGTAATAACTTGAACTAACTCTGAATGTAATTTCCTTATTATTGTAATTATTGTATGGTTAAAATGTCTTTTGAATGCGCTGATTGTTGGTCAAATGAAATTATATATATGCTAAAAATAGTTTGATAATCCATATTAAAGCACTTCATTTGTGTAATGATCAATGTGGCTGAGTTACATTTTGATTATTTTTAGTGATTTGAATGTAAGCTGTGAAAAAAAGAATTACAGAAGTAAAAACAAAGTGAGGTAGTTGAAAAAAAATTCTTTTAAAAAATACTTCTCGATATAATTTGTATTCAGCTTGTCGTCAACAGCAAAATCAAATCAAAATAAATGAAAATGTCTTTGAAAAAAACTTTCTTCTGGAAAAGCTTTATAATTTTATACAATTTTTTAATATTATTTTGTTCATTATTGAAACCAAACGGAAGAGTTCAATACCATTAAAATCAAATCAAAGTCAAATTTCACATCTGATACGAATAATAATTATTAATTAGAATATTTGAAGTCGTCGCGCATGCGTGGGAAGTTGTAAATGAAGATAAGAAAGCAAAATAATGACGATCATAACCAGAGTCAGATCCTGCCTTCCAGTGAAGCTCAAAATAAACTCTTATACAGTCTGGACCATCGATCATGTAAGCAAGCTTCTTAACAATATGATAGACCACTCGAGCATATGAATCGTTGGGCTACGAAATGGCACCACAATCTAACGAAGTTGTAAGGTTTGGGGCCATGAGAATGGGAATACGCATGCGCGAAAACTATCAAAATTAGTTCCAATGATGTTGTGCCGTGCATTTTCAATATTTTTGTTACTCTCCAGTATGTACATACAAAATTTGCTTCATTAAATTAATCAACTAAAGTAATCGTATAATCAGTAATCAGCTGTTACAGCTGTTTGTGAATAGGCTGTGCATGCGCTTTATCATTCTGATGGCCCATAACCTTAGAGATGCCTTTGCCGTTTTTATAAAGTTGAATAATCAGTCTATTATATTATAAGCAAAGTGTCTTTCGCTACATGGTCGAAGGTCTGGACCCAATATGTGAGGTAAACTAGAAATATCCGGACACTATGTTGCATGTATTCAACTAGAAATATTCGGCCGGTATGTTTGTAGGTATTTGTTGCTTGATGGTCAAATGTAAATAGATAGTTCATAATAAACTCTTATACAGTCTGGATCTTATAAGGAACATCCCTTCCCCCTTAAAATAAATGTAGGCCATCAATTTTGGATGGTTAAACGCAATATTTTAATTTTACCTCCCATACCCGATTTGATGAAGAATCAGAAGAGAATATTAATGATCCAAGCTTGGATAGTTGTGAAAACTACTATGAGGATAAATCTATTTCATTAAATTTAAAGTAATTTTAAAATATTACATGTACGTCGTATCTTTATTCAAACAATAATTACCATAACATGAGGTAACATAGCGTTTAGTCCATGTAATTTGTTTAGATAAGCAGAAAAAGAATTGAGCCCGCGTGTCTAGGAACGCTGTCCGCTGGCTTTGGCGATGCGATAGAAACATCACGCAGAATATCATGTTAGCGCATAACGTGCCCTTTTCAAACTCATTTCACAGTGTTTCAATCGATTTTCAAAAAAAATATGAAATAAACTTTTCCATTAGAAATTTCATTAGCTGCATTGTTTGATTGAACTGTTTTCCTCCATCGCGTTTAGGAACAATGTAAGACAAAGTCATTGGTAAAAAAAACCTGCTTTTAGCGCACAAATAAGGATATTGGTGAGAAGCACCAGTTTGATTTTGCATATGTTGTTTAAAGGGTAGTGATATAAAATTCTACGAAAAAAAATTTACCTATAAATTTTTCCATTATTTAACACCCATTGGATGGGACTATGGTGAATTATCCGACAGTTTAATAAAGCATCCATCTTTAAATGAAAGTTTACGTTTAAACAAAATATTATCAAAATTTTCAACGTTCACATGTTGTATGGGTTGTTTACTGCCAAACACATGTTAATTAAAAATTTTGAGTTGGGCCTAGAAATGCCTCACC
>FIZR01007045.1:0-20536 GCA_900060175.1 Ferrisia virgata
TTATAAATGCAACCAAGAAAAATCTTTCAATCCTCAAAACTGTTCAAAATGCCGCCATACGTCTATGTATTGGTGCACTCTCATCCTCACCCATCGACAGCATTTACTGTGAAGCATGTAAGTTTCCCCAAAATTCAGATTTCCTTTACTTTTGAACAAATTCCTCGTATCAGCATCTTCCAACCCATACCCATCCAATCTGGTTAGAAAAATAGTCAAAAACCATCTTGAACAATTCCCTTTCCCTACCGATAACCCAATCGCTCTCCTTCATAACACTCTCCATATTAATTTACCAACCCTCCTTCACGAACATACCAAATATCCGCCTTGGAAACTAAATATTCCTGAAATTGATTTAACTATGGCTAACTATAAACAATTCGACCATTACCCTGATTATAAACAATGTTTCATTGATGGTTCAAAAATTCAACCACGCTACTCCAGATATGCATTCTCTATTGATGGGCACGATCAAAACCATAAAACTAGCGCGCACTCATCCATTTTCACAATAGAAATAAGAACCATATTACATTGCCTGAAAACCATATTTGAAACGAACTCTCATCATAAAAAATTCCTCATTTTAACTGACTCCCTATCTTCCCTATCATGAATTTAAAATAAATTCTCTGACTTCCAAATAATCCAAAATATACACAAAAACAATAAAATTCATGTACATTCCTAATCGTGCCGGTATTGAAGGAAACGAAGAAGTAGAAAAATTGGCAAAATCAGCAGAGATTTACACCACACCAACATTCCAGCACCTAAATGATATCAAAAATATTCTTTACCAGACTCGCCTTGCCAGCTGGCAAAATCAATGGGACTCCAAAACCGAAAACAAGCTTTTCATTCACAAAAAAATCTGTCCTATCATGGAAAAAACTTTCATTCCTTGAACGCACAGATGAAATAATCATTACATGTCTTAAAATCGGTAACACAAAAATAACCCATTGTCATCTATATGTACGAGCCCCCAAACCTATGCGTCAATTTTGCAACTTCGAGCCCATTACTACCCAACACCTCCTGTTCTTGTGCCCCAACTTGGAACAAGAAAGACAAACCGCTTACCCAAAGCAATCAAGGTGGTATCATCAGCACATTGCAGATTAGAGATTCTTCTTCTTCCAATGGAAATACCACCAGTCCAACTAGAACATCCTATAGCTCTTGGGATGTTCTAGTTGGTCCTACAACATAAAAATTCCGCCTATGCAAAATAAGAACATTATAAGATCCGTAGAATATTCTACTTCGTCTTAGTACGAGCTAAGTTTTGCCTAGGTCAAACTGGAACATCCTAAGAGCCTTCAGACGTTTTAGATTTCCTGGCAGATACTTAAGGAATAACTCGTTTACCCTAACAAAATTTGTTCCAACTAGTTTGCCCACTGGATACGTTAGGAAAACCATTGTGGAATAGGGCAAACTAATTTAACCTTAGTTATTCCAGAAATCATCATCATCAGTAGGTCTCAGTTGCTTGTGACCGTATTGCACCTAAAACAGCGCGCCATCTATCACGATTCTACGCCTGTGAAGCAGCTCTTACCAAAGAGACCATTCGCCCTTTGATGATGTCAGACCACCTAGTTGGAAATCTCCCTCTCCTACTTTTACCAGCGGCCTTACCAAAGAGAATGTTTTTTTCTTTAGATTTCTGACTTCTCTCCTGGTCACATGTCCAAAATATACTAGGATACGTCTCTGGCATGAAACACTTAGCCTGAGTAGCTCCTGTATTTCGTTGACGATTAAAATGTTGGTTTGTCGTGCTGTCCAAGGTATCCTCAGCATTCTTTGCCAGACCCACATCTTCCGCGGCATATAGGAAAACAGAGAAAACAAATGATTATTTAAGTCTCTTTTTCGCCTTTCTACGCAGTCTGGTCATCGCACTGATGTACTCAGAGTGATCTGAGGCTGTATTTCTGCCGATGAGCCTCTATCTGCTTTGACGATAGAGCCCAAACATATGAAAGCATTGACGTTTTCATATTTGCTCACAGCTGTAGAAACTGAAAGACACTTGGCTCAATCTACCATCATGACTTTCGTTTTTGATGCATTATTACGAAGTCCAAGTTTTTCATTAGCTATCTACACCAGGTTGACGAGTTCTGTCGTTTCCTCTTATCTGAAGCAATCAAGGTGGTATCATCTGCACATCGCAGGTTATAGATTCTTCTTCCTCCAATGGAAATACTACCAGATATCCTATCGCTCTTGGGATGTTCTAGTTTGTCCTACAGCAAACCAGTTTTGCCTAGGCCAAGCAAGAACATTATAAGAGCTGTAGAATATTCTAGTTCATCTTAGTACAAATTAGTTTCGCCTAAACGAACCTGGAACATCCTAAGGGTTGTAGGATGTTCTAGTTTTTCTGGCAGATATTTTTGGAATAACTAGTTTACCCTAACAAAATTTGTTCCAACTGGTATGGCCACTTAGAACATCCTATGGCCTTTAGGATGTTCTAATTCGTCCTACGACAAACCAGTTTTACGTAGGCCATACTTGAACATTTCAAGAGCCATAGGATGTTCTAGTTCGTCCTTGCAAAAACCAATTTCACCTAGGCCAACTAAAACACTTCAAGGGCCATAGGATGTTCTAGTTTGCTCGATGGATATTTTGGGAATATCTGGTTTACCCTTACAAAATTTGTTTAAGCTGGTTTGGCCGGTGGATATTTTAGGAAAATCTGGTACATCCGTTTGGGAATAGGACAAACTAGTGTTTTTTCTAAGATATTTTCTGGGGAAACTACTTTGTACTAGGATGAACTTGAATATCCTACATCTCTTAGGACATTCTAGTTTGGTCTATGAAATTTGCGTTTATGTAGATATATATATATTTGCTACGCACAGAACACAGCCATGATAAATTTTAAAAAATAACCATCACAGGTCCAGTGGTGTAAAAAGCCTTGATGTAAGAATCAATAGTGCAAAGACAAGTGTAATAACCATGGGCCAAACCATAGCTACCGAGCTACATCTAAAATGTCTTGCAAAGCCTAGCAATCGCTTAAAATAAAAACAATTGACGCGAAAACTGAAAAGAATATGGTTAAAAATACCAAAATTATCATACGTGAAGAAAATTCACTAAAGCGTACTCGGATAACATACAAAATTAAAAGATATGACAATAAATCATGAAAAATTATTGAAACCTGAGCGGAAAGATTGATAAAAATTCCAAAAAACACAAAATATTTATCACATTCACAAAAAACTATTAAAAAATTAAAAAATTATTGAAAATATGAAAAGTCGAACAAAATAGTTAAAAATTTAGTAAAAAAATTCACAAACATGCTGATAAATAGAACAAATTTACTATAGTTCACAAAAAAGAAAGTGCTGAAAAACATGAAAATTTGCATGAAATATGAGAAAAAAAAAAACATGAAACTGTACATAAAACTGTTGATAATTGACTGAAAATTGTTGAAAATTGAACAAAACACTTATAAAAATGCTAATAGAGAAGAAATTAACTAAAATTCACGAAAAAACGTTAAAAAGTGAAAACTGACCAAAAATATGAGAACAAATCATCAAAAATCGTTAAAAAATCATTGTAAATTGGGTAAAAATTAGACAAAAATTAGGTAAAATTGCATAGGTTTTTTGTGATTTTTGATCAATTTCCTGTACTTTTTAATCACTTTTTTCAAATTTTTACTCAATTTTCAATGATTTACAACAGTTTTTGCTAAATTTTCAATTAATTCTATCAATTTTTTATGATTTTTAACGATTTTTTTCGCGATTTTTGATCAAACTTTTGCACTTTTAACTAATTTTTGTCAAATTTTTAGCCAATTTTCGATGATCTTCAACTTTTTTTTTCAGATTTTCAGTCAATTTTCACCCATCTTTAATACTTTTTCACGATTTTTGCACAATTTTCTACGACTTTTAACGATTTTTTTTCATAAATTTTGAAAAATCGGCGATAGTTGACCAAAAACAAAGAAATTCTTAATTCCGAATATATTTTTAGCGACGCATTCGAATAAATTTTCAAAATAATCTTTAACAAGCTAGAATTTTCAGGGAAAAGAAGCACAAAAGTGGACACTTGTCTAATGTTCCCGAATGAAAATAAAGAAACCGTGTTCTGTAAGTATCCTAAAGTAGGCCTAACTTCGTAAAAAAAAAAATACCATACTTCTCCACACGTCTCCACCCTCAAGGAAAAGATATGGAGCTTCTGCATTGAAAAATCCTTAACTATGTCAAGCCTTACATTACATGGGATGAAATAAATATTGAAATGACGGATCGAACAATGATCTTTTACCGTATGAACGAAGGGACCAAACAAACAATTCGGGTGAGTATTAAGAATAGGTGAAAGGTCCATTTAATCAAGTTGGCTCCGGTGCCCCAAACTGCTGTTCATCAATACACCTTACAATAAATGGCAAGTCTTGATAAATCCAAAAGAATTAGATTCTATTCTCATCACTCTTTAAAATAAGTACTAATATAATCAGTTACAAGTAACATTGAAAAATTTCTTCAAGTAGAGGTTAGAATCCGTTGCTATAATATGAATACTTGAGCCTTTCATATATCAGCCTTTGAAGTAAATCTATATAACTTGCATACTCGAATAAAGTCTTAAAAAAGTCTAAACTTTGACAAAACAAAATAAAATATATCTACACGAAGATCAATTTTCATCAAAGAAAAAATAAGCATACGTATACGTACGAGTAACCCTACCCACACCAAAGCCCCCCAACGAAATAAAATACCTTCGATGCAATTTCATTCGCTCATTTTCAAATATAAAAAATTTGCTGCACGAAAAAAGGATGGAAGAAATAAGAAATTTTCGCACGGTAAAGCCGAACATCGCCGAACAATACCGAAGAAGGAATCCGAAATAGAAAATGATAAGCTCGCCAATTTGTTCCTGTATGTTTAATTGGGGGCGGTGCTTTTTCTGAAATCGCGAATCCTGTGCGTTTTACTTTCGAAAGCCAAACAGTACGTGTGTTATACTCGCGTCCGCTGGAAGTTTATTACTTTGTTCCAACAGTACAACGTTTTTCGTTACGTCGTTTCGGCGAATATCGTGGAAAATTGCTCATTTTTTTCTCACGGTGAGTTTTCAATTTGGCAAAGTATAATAATCGAGGGTGTGAATTTTTCACAACCTTTTTTCGCTTCGTAGATTTCGTACATTTCAAATTAGGCCGCTTTTTTCCCCTTCTCCTCGATAAAATTTTCACACACCAATCGCACCTAATTTATTATTCAAGTTTCATTATTTGGATTTTCGAATTAATTACGTAGGAATTTTGAAAATTTATTCCAACCAATGCCTTTGGCTGCGCTGAAATAACGTTGAAAATGCATATTCGTCGACAGAACAAAACACCTACATCGAAACCTATTCAATTATTGTAATTGAACGTACATATATATATATAAATTAAACATCCCTTTGATATAGATAAATAACGTATTAATACTGCCTATATCTAATCTTAAACCATAATGCGATGGAATAGAAAGCCATACAGTGCACGTATGGCATTCGGCCAACATTAACGAGTTATTAGTACAACGACGATTTTCACATTCTAATAAACCAACCATTACATTAATTGCGATGATTATTTTAAAATTTGCGACAATTTTCACGCTATGGATTTTGTGTGTGTGTGCGCGGCTAAAATGCATGGCACGGCGTATTTCATATTCAGTATTAAATTATTTACTTAATTAATTCAAATTACGCGTGAATACGCGCTCAGTTGGCTGTAAAGGTAAAGGTCAACGTGTCAGTGTTAATTTATTACATAATCTGGCCTAAAAGTGCCTCACAAGACGATACCTAATACTAAATTTCATCGTTATAGCTTTATAGACGATTGATCAATCGAAAGTATTTTCAAATTTTAATTTAAAATCGTATCTTTCCAATTGCTCACAACTCACTCGAAAAATTTTTTAAATGCTCAAACTGTGATTGAAAATGTAAACGAAAACTGAATTTAAATAGATAATTTTGTAAATATACGTTGGGTATTTAAAAAAAAAAAATATGCGCAGAAGGAATTAATCAAAAAAATGTTTTCTAATCAAAAAACGGTGGGATGTGATGAAGTACTCCAAACAAGGCCTACTAAAAGAATTTAAAATGCTTGTCGTTTATTCACAGAATTTTAAAATAATTATTTTTCAAAATTTTAATAAAATTCTCAAAAATTTTAAAAAGTTGATAGGCTCCCGGAAAATTTTTTCAAAAACATATTATATTTTAATATCACTTATGAAACTAAAATTTGATCAATTGGCATTACATATTTTGTAATAAATTGAACCGTAAATTATTTGAGAGATTAGGTGCGGGTATCCGTTTAGTGAGCTTTTGAACATCAAAGGATACCTAAATTTAGAAAATTTCAAAATATGATAATAATGATTGAAGACATGTTAAGTAATATCATCATAAAATTGATTTCATCGCCGCAGTATATTTCAATTTCTGTACAATTTTGCTACATCATTACATGAAATGATCAAGTCTTTCAGCATGAAGTGATTTGGATTATAAACAATTAAGGTGGCAACACTGATGAAATTTTAATTGAAAATATACACCAAGATATCTAATGAACCTCAGCTTTAAGTTATATGCAAGGCTATGAAAATGAACATCAATGGGAAATATTTCTCAACATAATATATTTCACTTTCTATAATTATTTCTATCAAGTATATTTTTCACATTTAAAATTTTAATATTCGTAATACGTTTGATTTTCTAGGGAGAAAATTTTTCACATCGTTTTTCAGCGCCTTTAACATGCTTCTCTCCACTTAATATACTTCATTTTGAAAACGTCTTAATTATTTTCACCGTTTAGTGTTTAATTGTTAGTTCAGCAGATTTAAAAAGCTGTTATACCTCCTCTGTAGTAAGCCAATTATATTAGTTGATAATTTTAAATGATTATAATTACAAAATTAATCCAAATATTATGCAAATTTCGTAGCTTCGATGTAAAGATGAATCCGTTAATTTAAATTCGTATTTCACTTTCTTTTTTTCTAAGATTTTTTTTTTCAACTTTCTAAATCATCAACTATAATCAAAATATATTTTTACTCAACAGAGAGTGGTCAAGTTTCTGTCCTGATACCTTGAAATATTTGTACGCTTTTCGAATACTTGCCTAAATGCCTATGATACCAATTTTACTATGCTTACATATAAATTCAAAATATATATTTTCAAGCCTATAGCGAAGAAAATAATAGGAAGAAATTGGTTGCCCACGCACTTAGGTTCAACGATGCTAAAACCTAGGGGATATTTTATAAAAAACATGCCATTTTTGTTTTCAATGCGCCTATATCAGTATCAGAAACCTAGTAAAAAAATCATAAGATAGTAGGCCTGATCAGTTATTGGCAGATCAACGCTCTAGAATGGGTCGAATTTTGCTTTTTTTGGAACTCTTCTAATGGTAGTAAAGCAATAGTTGGGAAATGATTTCAACAGGATGTATTAAAAATTTTAGCTCTCAAACACAATTTTTTTCAACTTGCAACACTGTTGCAAAGGTTTAAATTAAAATATTTTTAAAATTTTCAAAAACTCAAACATTTTTTTTAATTCAATTTTTTTGAAAAATGGAATTTTTATACACAGTATTTTTACCCAATATCACCAATGGTGAAAAGTTTTCATCATTACACTTTTTTTCAGGGCTTTTCAAAAAAGTCATTTTTTACATTTTTTTAAAACGGTATTTTGAAAAAATGCGATGCAAGTTTAAAAAAAAAAAAAAAAAACATCCATAGAGAGTGAATAGGGGATATCAGCATACCTAGTTCTGCACACAAATCAAATATAAAGTATGAATGGTTCAAAAAATCAGGAAAAAATAAAAAATTACATTCAAGGGTTAGAATAAATCGACTGTACACTTTTTAATGAAACCTATTTTTTGAAAAATGTGTAAAATGATGTTTTTCAAGTATGCATAAAAATTCACCAAGAGGGAATGAAACTAAAATATTTGACTGGAACACTAAAAATTCATTTTCGACATCCATTCCAGGTGATCGCTTTTCAAAAAGAAAAATCTTTCATATCAGAAAATGACGAAAAAAATAATGGTGTCAGAATAAGTAGGGTCACATGACACAGTTCTAGCGTGAGACTTCCGACAGCACAAATGACACACTTCTGGCAATGCTTCAGCCAATCCGAGATTACTAAATAGTTGCCAAACTCATGACAGTGACATTGAAATGGTGACATTGTAGCCCCAGCATGACTCCAAAATGACTTCATTATGACATGGCTATGACGTTATTGTGACATATTGATGACATGTATTTGACTCATCAGTGACATGTTTCTGACACCATAATGACGCATTTCTGACATGATAATGGCACACTTCAGATGTAAAAATAAGACCTTTAGTCGCAAATATGACATGTTTCTGATACATTTCTGACATGTTTCTGCATATTTCATTTTTTCATTTTCCATTATACTGAATTACTCTTAGTATTAAAGTAATGATAATGATTTTTTTATTTATATCAAGTCATGAAATTTTTCAATTTTTTTCCCGATGGTGGGATTCGAACCTGGGTCCTCTTGGGTACAAATGGGACTTCTTTAGTAATTCAGCTTATGTAGCAGTTGACATGGAAAAACTTGAGGGGCATTAACTACTTCATTTTTTGGTCCTGACGATGATACGACATTTATTTGACGAGGTATTGGAACATTGATGGTACACTATATTGACATAATAATGAAATGCTTCTGACCTGATTAGGCCACTTATGTAACTTGGTAGTGGCGTGCTCATGACAACCGAATAAAGTCGATTTGATACTATTGTGACATGTTTTTAATGCTGCGTGGACTTGGCTCTTTTTGGCAGTACACTATTGCGGTATGAATGGTATCTGAAATGCTTCTGACCTGATTATGACACTAATGTGACTTAGGGGTGGCATGCTTTTGACAACATTCTGACACTATTCTGATACATTTATGGCATGATTTTGATACTACTTCGACACATTTCTAACGCAGTTGTGACATATTTTCAGCAGTATCAAAAATATACCACAATTGTGTCAGAAATGTGCCAAACTGGTGTCAAAAGCACGCCATAAATGTGTCAGAATCGTGCCAGAACTGTGTCAGAATGGTGTCATAATGTTGTCAGAAGTGTGTCACTTCTAAGTCACATTAGTGTCAGAATCGAGTCAAAATCATGCTGGATGTCATTCATATGGCATTAGTGCACTGTTTGACTCATCAGTGACATGTTTCTGACACCATAATGGCGCATTTCTGACACCATAATGGCGCATTTCTGACATGATAATGGCACACTTTAGATGTAAAAATAAGACCTTTTGTCGCAAAGATGACATGTTTCTGATACATTTCTGACATGTTGTTTCTGACATATTTCATTTTCCATTATACTGAGGTGGTATCCTTGCTCCAAGCAGATTTCTTTTTTAAAAAAAGTACAATTCAGCCCGCACTAGCCAACATCCAAGAGATATTAAGTATTTTGTTTTCAAAAAAAGCTCGAAAATTAATCGTAATTCTTTTTCACTTAATCAACTGATAAATTTCAAATTCCGAATACAACCTTCCTGCTAAAAGGTCTCTTATTACACATCCGGTTCTTCCACCGAGGAAAAAATTAAGCAACCAAAAATTCAGTAAACTTTCGAAATGATGAAATAATCACACATGGCCAACATTCCTCCTAAAGTTTCGGATATTTAAATTTTTTTATCATACTCGCATAAAATTCTCCTTTACAAATTACCCTAATACAGCAAAAATAAGCACAGCGATGATTAAAATTAAGACGTTCCACGTTTGCAAGCTTCATACCGCAAATGGTAGGCGCAGGCAATATGTACTGGCAGTTTTAATCATATCGTATAAGCATCATACATCTACTTATACTTATGCGAACGATACGAAGCATTCGTACATCGTACTACATTTACCAACGCTCTCAAAAGGAAGAAGAAGGCAAAAATTGGGAAATTTAATAATTGCGAATACTGCGGCTCGATTCGAAAGAGAGAGAGAGAGAGACAGAGACAGACCGAGACGGAGAACAATCTGCGTATATGTAGATTTAACGTAAAACAGCAAAGAATAATTACGACTGGGTCGAGAATTTTAATATTGTCGGAATTTGGATTCCACGCAGCAAATTTATTACAGCTCGACAGCAAATTCCGGCGAACATCCCTTTATACAGGCGTTCGAGCAAAGTAGGGTAGACTCGACGCTTACATTCGTATTAAACGCAATATTGTCGCAATGCGAAATAAACGATGTTCTCGTATTAAAAAGTAGGCACACTACACATTGTAGGTACCTTATACAGTTGTAGATCTAGGTATACAATGTAGTATTCAGTATTGTCACCATCACCATCGCCGGCAAAAATGCCACGCAGCATAAAATTCAGATTCATCACGCAGCTTGATACACACGTACGTCTACTACAAGCCAGCACTTATACGATCAAGTTTCCATTTCCAAGTGTTTAAGTAACTTTCTTCGATGCAGGTAGGCACGCAGGCAGTTAGATAGATTTAATAGTGAACTACGAACAAGAAGATACTAGTATAAGGGATATCGACGTTTGTACCAGGCATTTGTAGGGCATCTTCTATATACCTAGTACCTCTATCTACGTACGAAGTACGAACGTATTAAATCGCACGCAAACCGGTAATTATTCCAATAAGGTGTCAGGACGTTTAAGAATACCGCGTGAGTATCAGTCGTAAATTCAAGTCTTACTTTGACGTTCCAGTAAAGCCTCCAGAGACATACTGGAAATGAACTAGCGTATAGTTTTGTTACCTTCGCTCTCGCATCGTACCTTTACAGACTACAGTGGTAAGGGTTCGCGAGCTTTGCTTTTTAGATCATATATCAACGTGATGCCGCTTCGTATATGTTCAAAAACACCCAGCCGATCTTTATCCGAAGCTTTTCTTCGTAGACCGAAAGCTTTAAATTTGTTCATAATCGTTAGCACGGTCGAGTAAACATTAACGAATTCGAACTTTCAGTTCTACGTGAATTAAGAATTGAAGACTTTTTTCTTTTTTTTTTTACATTTCCCAATTCCAAAGGAGTCGCCAAAAGAACGCCAGGAAGGCCAGGCCTTCTATATAAAACTTTTCATCCCTTTCTCCTCCCTTCACGCTAAAATTCCCCCAAGTAAGAGAGCTATATACACGACAGATATAAAAATCAACCTTGGATGAATTGAAAAAAAGCCTTTTTCCGAATCAGTGGTGCAGGTTAGGGGGTGCAATGAGCCTAAAAATTTGTCACTACCGAAAGAAACATTCAAGACCCATACTAAATCTATATTCAAAATTTCAACTTTCCAGCTCAGTTTGAACGGGAGGTATGCGAAGAACAAACTCATAATATAAGAACCTTCCCCCAACCACATTTTCGGTGCTGTGAGGGGGTGCAATGAGGCTGAAAAGCCGAGACCTCCAATGGCGGCGCATCTAGGACCACTACTAAATGTACACGCCAAATTTCAACTTTCTAGCAAAATTGAGAGTGGGGAATTATGCGAGGAGCAAACTCAAAAAATAAAAACCAATCAAAAAACTACATTTTTGGCACTACGAGGGGGTGCAATGAGGCTGAAAAGTAGAGACTCTCTAAAGAGTACATCTAGAACCCCTACTGAATGTACCCACCAAATTCCAATTTCCTAGCTCAATTTGGCGGGGAGATAGCGGAGGAACAGTCCGTTTTCAAGGTCAAAAAGGTAAAAAAACCCCATATCTCCCCTCCTAATTGACTTGGTAGATTGATTTTTGGATATGTTATATAACTTTTAATTTTCTATCAATTGACTTGAAAAGGGTCAATTTTTGCGTTTTTGACCCCTCAGCACCCCCTCTCCCAAATTGGTGCATAACTGAATTTTGATCAAAGTTCATCTTTACTCATATATATGCAATTCGTCATCAAACTGAGCCGATTGACTGAATTGGAACAATTTTGGTCATTATTGAACAGAGTAAATGATTTTAGTCTTCTTCGGAAAAAAATTTAAATTAAAATTTATATCTGACATGGCCAACAGTGGCCGTAATGGTCTTCTAAGACCCAAAAACGGATTTTGTTGATATACCCCCTCCCCCTCCCCCCATCCGCAGTAGTTCGATATACTGTAAACTGTAATCGCCTGGTTTTCATTGACAATATAACAGAAAATGAGGTTAATCAAGCCATCGAAAACTTTCATTTTTCATCATGAAACTTTATATAATGCTCTTTTTGATCCTTAAAAAGGCAATTTTTTCAATAATTTTGCCCTCGTTTCATTCGGGTATGTATGTAAAATATTACTCCATTACTATCTGCAGAAAATTTGGCACCCCTCGCTCTTTGAGAAATTGCTTTGGAAAAGTTTGGGATTGGAGTCATGTCCTCTTTTGAGCGTTCCCAATTTTTTGTCTTAGCGAAGCCACTGCTCAATTCAGCACACAACCTACACGTTCAAGTAGTTTTATCAATATGATCGGTGCCTACCCTCATCACCAATGTTCAACCTCCCAGCTCAATTTGGGAAGAGGTATGAGAAGGAGAAACTCAACAAATAACAAAAATTACTTAAAAACAGGGTTTTCATGGCTTTAAAAGGTTGAAATAAAGTTGATTTATGTTGAAAAACTCCAAAAACTTCGAAACTGATTGTTTTTTAGCTTTCAAAATGGATTTTACATGCAACACTTTTTCTCACATTTTTCCTGCAATCTGATTGGCTTGAAAAGCATAGACACTGAAACACCAAGATGGAAATCTCCTGTTCCAGGGGTAAAAAGATTAAGGTTTAGAGTTCAGCTTGTTTTTCCTCATAGAAGTGTTGTTCACCAATTCAGGTTCAACAATTATTGGTCGAAAGTTATTGTTTTTCTAGGTATAAATCTGGTCATTGGGCAGAAGTTTTTCTTTCGTTAGACAAAAATCTGAAATAATCTTCGTTTGAGATCTTGGCCAATCAGAATTGTAAATAAATCGAACACGGATTAGCGAACAGCGCTCCTAACGGAGAAGTCTTAAGTAACTCCGGACTTTAAGAAATGTTCGTAATCCCCTTATTGCTGTACCCCCTGATTTCCATCTCGCTGTTTCCGTGTCTACATTGAAAAGCTACAAAACATCATAAAATTTCGCTGCATAGCCAAACGGTTAGATTTTATTCCTAAAAATAGTGACATATAGACACAGTGAATTTTTCGTTACTTTGCCCTTCTCCACCATCAATACACAACCCTTCAAACAGCCAACGCAAAGCAACGATTCCTACGACCAGTAAACCATCCCCGTCTTATTTCGAAACAATAATCATCCAAACAACTCGCTCCTCGACATTGATAAGTGGTTTGAATGTAGCTCGACTTTGTTGATACGATTTTTAAAAATGCATAAGAATAAAAACGTATTGCCGGACTTTAATCTCGCAGGTAGAATTTAAAATAACCTCGCGGAAAAGGATAAACGATCTTTCTGCCCGCCACCGTTTCGCAAATAAATTAAAAGTCAAATGGGAGAAAAGAAATACATCTCGAGAAGTACGCTCGCTACAATCTCCAACTGCTCGTAGGATACTTAGGCATAATGTACAAAGACCAGAAAATAAGAAAGAAAAAAGAAAATCCGGACAACGAATTTAAATCAAAAATGCACGCTTATTTAAAAATTACGTCGACTGCAAAATTTCTTTCGTATACTTTGCCAGGTATGTATTAAAACAACCAATGAAACGAGCCAACATAAATAACCTTTTTAAGGGTAGATAACGCACTGTTACGTATTCTCCGGAGGCAAGACGAGACGAAGCGCAGCTCCCATTCTCGCAGCAATAACACGCATTTCCACATATCCTAAGCACTTATTATCATCTGGGACCGATGTTTGTATGTGAATGTGTATGTTACGCCATAGCGCTTTCATATAGGTGCTCGCAATTACAAAGGCTTGAAAAGGTACCCGCGAAAAATGTCATCGTTTTTATATAGGTACCATACACTTACATGTGTACATACCTCCAATCTTCTGTTCTAAAACAAAAGTGAACTGCGATGGTGGCGTTGATTTAACGAGTGAAAGGTTCTAAAACGCGATACCGATAGGTACACTATGCAAAAGCTATTTACTTTGTTAATTCCACCCTTTGCTTTGTATTTTGATTACGATTATATTCACAAAAATACTCTTCTACTCAAAGCTAATTTAGATAAACGTATGTTATTTGCAATAATTCAACTAGTAAATACTCGCACACTAGCACGCTTTTCAGCTTTCTTCTTCACCTTGTTCTACTTTTGGGGCTTATCTATGTTTATGGGTGTATTCAAACGGAAGCATGGGCACATACATGTGACAAATGACTTCATTGTACTCCCTCAGAGGTCGAATGTCAGGCAAAGGCAAAATACCATCTCCCTATACAGAGTAACAGACCTATACTGATATTTGACTTCGACCCTGCAGGAAAAACAATTGTACAAACGAATTATCCCAAAATGGAGAGTCAGTTGAATGAACACCATTTCACAGCTTATCCAACTTTCAAATGAATCGTGATTGTGCTCGAAAATATGCCAATGTGATGTCAAAAACGTATCAAATGCCATTATTATGACAACAGTGTACTGCCAAAACAAAGCCAAAAATATACCACAACTATGTCAAAAAAATGTGCCGAAATGATATCAGAAACATGCCAAAATTATGTCAAAATGATATCACAATGTTGTCAGAAGCATGTCACTACTAAATCTCATAAATGTCATAGTCAAGTCAAAAACATGTAAGATACCATTATTATGGTAACAACGCACTGCCAAAAAAAAAAGTCAAAAACATATCTGTACTGAGCCAAAAATGTGTCAAAGCAGCTTCAGAAACATGTTACAACAGTATCAAATTGATTTTACATTGTTGTCAGAAGCATGCCACTAATAAGTCACCTAAGTGTCCTAATCAGATCAGAAGTATTTCATTATTGTGTCAATAGTGTACCATCATTGTTCCAATATCTCCTGAAATAAATGTTGCATCATAGTTAGGACCAAAAAAATGAAGCAGTTGGTGCGCTTTAGGTCTACCTATACTAATTGCCATATTAGCTAAATTGGTACCAAAGAGGTCCCAGGTTCAACTCTCACTACTGATGAAAAAAATTTCAAAAATTATAAATTGATTATTACCTTGATGTATAACAATTCGGTACGATGAAAAATGAAATATGTCAGAACCGAGTCATTTTTGCATCAAAAATGTGTCATTATCGCGTCTAAAACATGTCACTATGGTGCCAAATACATGTCATTAATACGTCACAGCAATGCTATAGCCATGTCATAGCCATGTCATGAGGAAGTCTTCTAACTATTGATATTTCTTTCATTTTTATCCTATCAGCATAAGTTCTTACAACAGAGCCCATTTGCGCTTTGATGACGTCAGACCACCTGATCGGAGATCTTCCTCTCCCACCTTTACTGGGAGCCTTACCAAAGAGAATGTTTTTTTTTGGAGATTTCCAACTTCTCTCCTGGTCACATATCCAAAATACCTTAGAATGCGTCTCTTGCATAAAATACTTAGCCTGAATGGCTTCTGTTCTTTGTTAACTATTGAAGTGTTAGTTCGTCGCGCTGTCCAGGGTATCCTCAGCATCCTTCGCCAGACCCACACCTCGAAAGCGTCGATTCTTCTTTTATGGTCTGCCTTCTACGTTCATGTTTCTGGGGAATATAGGAAAACAGAGAAAACAAGTGACTGTATAAGTCCCTTCCTTGTCTTTCTGCAGATCTTGTTATTACACGTGACATAACGCAGACTGGTCATAGCTGATTTGCTTAGAGCGATTCGACGCCGTATTTCTGCCAACGAGTCTCTATCTGCTTTCATGATGGAGTCTAAGTACACGAAAACGTTCACCTTTTCGTATTCGCTCAAGGCTGTAGAAACTAGAAGACACTTGGCCCAATCTACCACCATGACTTTCATTTTTGATGTATTAATACGAAGTCCAAGTTTTTTGTTGACTATCTTCATCAGGTTGACGAACTCCGCAATTTCCTCTTCATCTGAAGCAATCAAGGTGGTATCATCTGCATATTGTAGATTGGAGATTCTTCTTCCTCGACGGAAATACCACCAGTTCAATGTTCTAGAGCCTTGCGAATTATGTGCTCAACATAGATGTTGAATAACTGCGGGGATAATATGCATCCTTGACGCACTCCCTGTTCTGCTTGAAAAACCTTAGATTCTTCACTATTAACTTTCAACACCATGGAATCGAATGCACATAGGAAATCCGCCAAATCTACTATATGAGCAGGGACTCCCATCTCTCTTAAAACTTTGAAGAGCTTCTTCCAATTCACACAGTCAAAAGCTTTAGTGTAATCTATGAAACACATAACTACAAGTATGCTGAACTCCCTGCACTTTTCGATAATTTGCCGGACATTCATTATCTGCTCCCTCGTACCTCTTCCTGGCATAGATACACCTTAATCCAGTTGTTTAGGATTCGTAACATGACTTTACTGCCGTGTGAATTGGAGCGATTGTTCGATATTTATAGTATAATCTTGCATCTCCTTTCTGCAAGGGAATTAGCACTGACTTATACCATTCAGTGGGCCATTTACGACTTTGCCATATCACACTGCAGATTTTCCATACGGCTTGGATTCCGTTTTTACCAAGAGCCTGTCACAACTCAGCTTCGGTACCATCGCAACCAGGTGGTCTGGTAGATGGAAATTCTGAGCAGTATCATCGTTTTTTGAGCACTGCACAGCGCTTAAAAAGCCGAACGATGATTTACTTCCGACTAAAAGTTGATATTAAAATACGAATTTTGAGAAAAAAAATTTCCTGCAGCCTTCTTATATTAGATTCGAAGTCAAGTTATAACGACTTAAAATATTCTTTTGTTCACCTTTCTTCTCACATGGGTGAGAAAATTCCATAAAAATTTATACACGTAGGGCCATGCTCCCACTGTAATATATGGAACATTCAATTCAAAATTTTACTCAAAACACCATCTGAAATAGAACTTGACCCCTGTAAAGTCATTAGTTTTGGTCATTGATATGGAGGGATTTGGAGTTCGATGCGGTGTTTACTATTCAAATTACCTTTTTAAAGTCACCTAACAATATTCATCGGAGGATAGGGGAATTTTACCAGTCTTAATTGGCCGAGAGGAGGGGGGGTAGAAAGGATGTAAGTTTTTAGCAATGGAACTACTAAAACCTGACTCGCTAAACGTTGACAAATCGACAATTTCTTGAATATAAAATTTACCAAACATCGATCACCTAATTAGATAGCTATGAAATACCGAAGAGTGAAATTTGAGCATCCCTAATATTAACAGAGAGTTAATTTATTAGTACAATACGTATGTATATAAGGTAGCCTATGATAAACGGCGTTGGGACACAAAACAAAAACATGTTAGAAACCCTTTACGTTGTTTGAAATGTTAAAGGGTGTTTGAGCGAATTGGCAGATAAGTGTAATGCAATTATTGTCAAAATAATTATTGCCTTAGGTGGTATTATTCGGGCGTATCAGTGACAATTCAGTCGGTCGGTGTATTTTATATACGTTAGATAGTTGGAAATTGAATATTAAATATTCAATATTCGGAATTGTTGATTCGAATTCGGTATTTCTATTTATTTTCGTACGGCACATATTGTGTTATATTAAGCTGGACTCGCGTGATAAATAGTATGCGAATTTGCGCCTCTATTGTGCACATTTTCATCCTGCTTGTTTCTCTCTTAGTAGCTTCCACGTGTACGTCGTGTATGTCTATACATATACTGTATGTATTTAAAAGCCAGACCCAACGGGGCTAGGCACCCTTGCTTAGCTAACATCGAAATTAAAACGAATTATGATCGGATTTATCGGGCACCTACCGCAGTATTTAATTTAACTGGCCGCACTAGCCAGGTAGGTATATTATAATACCTACGAATACGTAATAAAATGCACTGGTATATTAAAATTCATACAATCACGGTCGTTGTAACAATTTCGCGCATCGTTTGTCTTCATCCATCGCGACCATCTTAATGCAGAATTTCCGAATTAACGATAAATTCGACAAATTTGGGAGATAGATGATACACTGTACGCTCGAAGTAGCTAGGCTATAAATGTAGGTTCAAATAGTCGAAATCCAAACACCAGCACGCGTAAATAGTCTATATACGAACATTATTCGCGTCCTCCGGTCCGGCAATTCTTTCTACTCGTTCATCGATCTCTATATTCAGCAGACAATGGTGCACCCTTTCGTTTAATTGTATCCAAGAGACGAGTACGACGCGACGCCTCGTGAAACAAAAGCGATTTGCGAAATACCAAGGAATAGGAAGAATTCGAATTATCACAGATTGTTAATGCGGTTCTCCTTGGAATTTCCATCGTTTTGTTCACCCACGCTATGCACGACGATTCACTTTTCTATACATACCGCGGAAAATTAGGGCGTTAAGAGATTCGGCGAAAGTACTAGAATTCGTTGTCGTCGTCGTCGTCGTATTGCCACGACGAGCTTTTATAATTATTATTTACCTAGACTGTATTCGAAATGCGTTTTCATAATATTCTTCGTTGTTTTCAAAATTGCTGTAGTACATAGTTATAAGTTGATACTTAACAATGAACTGAGCGAGAATCGTTAAAGATGTTGAATTTTTTATTCTTAAATATTGTCAATAATTCGAATATAATTACCTTTAGAGGCCAACATTGCATTTTTAAATACTCCCTTGATCCGACTCCCACGCGCTCTAAATTGACTAACAAACTAACAAAAATTTGAAAAATGTCGGTACGGAAGAGTCGGATTGAGAAAATAAGTTGATATTCGAAATCCGATGTGCTGAATTAGTAGGAATCGATATGCCACACGTTATATTAATCGTTTTCTAGTATTTTCATGTTCAGCTACCTCGAATTAGTAACACTCGAGATGCCAATTTAGTTTTTGAATTTTTTTGAATTTTGACCATATAGAGGGGGCTGATGGGAGCGTTTACAGAGTCGAATCGAAAAAATAAGCCGATAATCAAATTCAGCTTCCCCGAATTAGTAGAAATCCATATGTCACTTTACTTTTATCATTTTTCTCAATTTTGGTCGAAATGCACCTGCCGTGCCAATGGTGTCAGGTTAAGTAGTGTCATATGACACAGTTCTAGCGTGAGACTTCTGACAGCACAAATAGCACACTTCTGGCAATGCTTCAGCCAATCCGAGATTACTAAATAGTTGCCAAACTCATGACAGTGACATTGAAATGGTGACATTGTAGCCCCAGTATGACTCCAAAATGACTTCATTATGACATGACTATGACGTTATTGTGACATATTGATGACATGTATTTGACTCATCAGTGACATGTTTCTGACATGATAATGGCACACTTCAGATGTAAAAATAAGACCTTTTGTCGCACAGATGACATGTTTCCGATACATTTCTGACATATTTCATTTTCCATTATACTGAATTACTCTTAGTATTAAAGTGATGATAATGATTTTTTTATTTATATTAAGTCATGAAATTTTACAATTTTTTTCCCGATGGTGGGATTCGAACCTGAGTCCTTTTGGGTACAAATGGGACTTCTTTAGTAATTCAGTTTATGTAGCAGTTGACATGGGTAAACTTAAGGGGCATTAACTACTTCATTTTTTGGTCCTGACGATGTTACGACATTTACTTGACGAGGTATTGGAACATTGATGGTACACTATTGACATAATAATGAAATGCTTCTGACCTGATTAGGCCACTTATGTAACTTGGTAGTGGCGTGCTCATGACAACCGAATAAAGTCGATTTGATACTATCGTGACATGTTTTTAATGCTGTGTGGACTTTGCTCTTTTTGGCAGTACACTATTGCGGTATGAATGGCATCTGAAATGCTTCTGACTTGATTATGACACTAATGTGACTTAGGGGTGGCATGATTTTGATACTACTTCGACACGTTTCTAACGCAGCTGTCACATATTTTATGCAGTATCAAAAATATGCCACAATTGCGTCAGAAATGTGCCAAACTGGTGTCAAAAGCACGCCATAAATGTGTCAGAATCGTGCCAGAACTGTATCAGAATGGTGTCATAATGTTGTCAGAAGTGTGTCACTTCTAAGTCACATTAGTGTCATAATCGAGTCAAAATCATGCTGGATGTCATTCATATGGCATTAGTGCACTGCCAAATCGGAGTTAAAAGTAAGCTACAACCATGTCATTCATACTTCAATATTGCGCCAACGAAATTGTCAAACTTATAACATATCTGTGCCATGATAGTGTCAACAAATATGTGTCAGAAGTTCGCCAGTAATGTG
>FIZR01007047.1:0-32728 GCA_900060175.1 Ferrisia virgata
TCTTGCACGGTAACATGCGGATAATAATTCTGGTATTCAGTATCTGTCCCTTCAAAGTAATAGGATACGATCATCAAATCATCTATATAAATGAATTTGCATAGCTATAAATGTAGGAACAAAATTACATTATTTTCAATATCGAATGAGGACCTTGAAGATTCCCACAAATGCTACAAAAACTCGAAAATTAGTAAACATACGTTCTTTCGGTATATTTTTTGTCACACTTCTTGAACTATTGGTTTATCACTACCTCTTGTTATTTTTTAGTTGTTCGATCTTGTAGAAAGAAATAGTTGCGCAGTTTTTCATAAATTCGGCGAAGAAAATTCGTTCAAAAATACTTGGGGCCTAGATGTAATACTTTTTTGTTTATTTTCACAGTGCAATGTTATCGTTGAAACACGTGTAATCGAGTATTAAAAAAAAATTTTGGTCGTGTTAATCGACATTTTACTCACAAATACAAGCCTACTGTATCTAGCACCAAAGTTGTGTAGCTATCTCGATGATCTGCTACTTGGCATTATACGTATCGTACATGCATACGAGTTATATAAAAATAGGTACTAGGTACTAGGTACCTAGCTATCTACGTAGCACAATAAAAATAAGGCCTCGAGATGGCATTTATTTTGCATTTTGTGTACCTAATAAACGTCATCTGTTTCTTTAATAACGAATACCTATAAATTTAGTTTTTTGTCGGGGTGTTGCCGCGTGCTGGTGACGTAAAATTGCGAAGTTACGCCTTTGCTTTGGTTGCCAAGACGACTGCGAAAGTTGGCCGCCCATTTTGGCGCGGTTGTGTTTTAAAGCTGTGATTTGTCGTTCCTTTTGGTGGTTCGTAATGTGAAAAATTTTTCCCAATTATCAGTTACTTTTGAAACAGTAGCCACGAATGACGGATGACTTCGGATGCTGCTGAAAAGTAAGTACGTATTTTCACTTTTTATACGCTATCGATAATTTTTTTATTTTTTTAAAATATTTTGTTTAAAGTTGAAAGTTGATTTTTTTCATTTCGTCATGGTATGATAAAAGCCTATGTGTGATAGAGAAATGCGATAATGGTTATTGATCTATTTTTTAAAAATTTTAACCTTGTGGAAGTATTTCGGTTGAATATTGCTCTGTTTTTATTTTGTTGTAGAATTTTTACTGTGCACAAAAAAAAATAGTATGAAATTGCCAACTAGGTGCTCCGCTATTTTACTAGGATTTAATAATTTTTTAGCTTTTTTATGATTAACAAACCAATTGTGGAGAAATCATTGCATTTTTTTCTTGCTTCTTTCAAACGAAAAGTTGAAGTTTTGATCTTCCATCGTAAGAAGCTTTATACTGCTTTTAAAATTCGTAAAGAATTTTAATGATTTATACTTTCAACTTTATGTTGAAGTGTCGCAATTTTTTTTTCAAATTTTTATTTAGTGTTCTAGAATAAAATCACTCTGGAGGTGTAATCGAGGTCTTTTTTGAGGCATCAAAAAATAGTTATTTTTCAATATTTTGTATAATTATGATATTCCTCCAAATGAAATTGGTGGTTTGAAATGTTTGGAAGAGGGGGGGGGGAGAAAAAGCGTAGTTTAATTTAATTCACATAACAACCAAAAAAAGGAGAAAAATTTTATTCATCCCCGAATGTAAGTATCATCTAATCTTGGGAAAAAGTTCAGATACTTCTATATTTTACTCTGAATAATTTTTTTTAATTTTTAATAATTTTATGATGGAAAATTTTACCTAATTTCAATGTTATGCGAATAATTTTTGTAAATTTCTCAATGTAATGTAAAGCTTACTTGTTTTGGTATTCGTGAGCTGAAACTTTCGATACGTATTTCAGAAAATTGGAACCTTTAATAATTTTTAAGCATAAGTACTAATAACGTCTGAGGAAGTTAATTCAATATTTGTAGGACCTCAACTGCCTTTTCAGCCTGATTTTCTATGTCATATTGTCAATGAAAGTCATGCTATTACGGTTTATGGACGTACATCGGATGAAGGAGGGGGGCATCAACGAAATCTGTTTTGAGGCCCTGGAAAATCATTACGACCATTTTTGGCCATGTCAATTATTTATTCATATTTTTTTTGTTCAGTTTGATACTGACCAAAATCGATAAAATTTCGGGAATGGGCTTCGATTGGCGAACAATTTAATAATATTTTGGAGTGGGGATGACCTCGACTCAAAATTCAGATGTGTCCAAATTTATGATAAGGAATGCTAAGGGACTAAAATCACAAAAATTATTCTTTTTTGAATCAATCGATAGGCAATCCAAAGTTGTATGACATATCCAAAAACAGCCCCTTAGTTTAGTTAGGAGGAGAGATATGAAGGTTCTTCCCCTTTTTGACCTTGAAAAAGGACTCATCTTCCCTTATCTTCCCTCCAAATTAAGCTAGGAAGTTGAAATGTGGCATGTAAGCTTAGTAGGAGCTATATAATTGCCTTTTGAGAGTTTCGACTTTTCAGACCTATTGCACCCCCTCACAGTTCGGAAATGTGGCTTTTTGGGTGGGTTCTCTTTATGTGTTGAGTTTGTTCTCGGGATAATTCCCCCTTCCCTCCTAATTGGGATAAGAAGTTGAAATTTGGTATGTATATTTAATGGACCTTAGATGTGCTTTTGGAGGGCTTCGATTTTGCAGTCATTCAGCCTCTCACTGCCCCAAACATGTTATCTTTTGGTAGGTTTCTCTTATTTTTTGAGTTATATCCTCACATTCCTCCTCCAAATTGAACTAGGAAGTTGAAATTTGGTATGTACATTCAATAGGGTTTCTATATGTGCCTTTTGGGGTGTAGTTTCATTGTACCCTCTCACAGCCTTGAAAATGTAGCTTTTTGGTCAGTTTACCATAGTTTTCAAGTTTGTTTCTTGCATTAACCCCCCCCCCCCTCCCACATGGGACTAAAAAGCTTTAATTTGATGTGTAGAAGATTCTAGATGTGCGTTTGTAGTGCTGACGACTTTTTAGCCCCGTTGAACCCCCTCCACTCTTACTAACGATGCTTTTTTTCAATTCACATAATTATAATATTTTACGAAAATTAGGCTGAAAAAGCGTTGCGGTTTGTTTTTCTCTATTTTAATTAACCGAAAATTAACCTGCTGGGATTTCGTCGAAAAATTATGCAAATATTTATAAAACTTCCCTGCGAATTAAATTCATGATAAATTTCAAGCGTACAAATTTTAAATTGGAAGATAAAAAATCACACGAAAGGATTATTTCTTATTCTCATTATTACGTAATCCTATCTAAAAGTTTTATTTTAGTTAGTCAACTATTGAAATACTTGGAAAGTTTGTGCAACTTTTGATTTGAATAATTTTCTGTGTTCGATGTAGGGATTTATAGTCTTTATTGACTTTTTAAATATCGCATTTCTCAATATCGCACTAGTCTAATTGATACAATTCTGATTTTAATATTCACTTTTGTATGATTTCAGTATAATTCGGAAAACATTCAAGTTTTCTCATAAACTACTGAAATGCAATTCGAAACGTAAACTGAAGAATATGCTTAGGAAAGTGCTGTGTTACTGGAAAGAATTGAAATAAAGAATTTGTACCATGGCGTTTACGGTTTTCCTGCATTTGTATTCGTTTCATAGAAAGAAATAAAGCAGTTCGAATGATCCTTCGTACGAGTTATAATTATTAAGTCGGTACATTTACTTAAAATATGGATCTATTTTTGATGCATAGAAGAAGAAAAAAGAAAACAGAAAAATTATATACTGATTTGGTATACCTGCTTCCGGGGCGCAATATTGGGTAAATTTATTCCCTATCGCGTCGAGATGGATGTTTTTTGTTATAGCTGAGATAGGTATTTCAAAAAGAATCAGACGATGAGTAATTTTTTTTTTTTTTTAATATTTGTTTACCAATTTGTTTCGTGTTGTGAAATATTTTAAATTCGTTATGATCTCTCAGCAGCGATCTGTCTTTTTTTTTTTTGTATGTTATTCGATGCAGATCATGGTGGTCTATGAATAAAAAATCTGTTCTTGCAATTATTTATTATAGATAAATACTAACTGTTTTATCTTGTTTCTCTCGGGTCGATGCAATTAGTTAATATAAATTTCGCGTACATAAACGTTATTTCTAGACATATCATTAAAATAGATCGATATTATAATACGTAAATGGTAAATTTTAGGAATGTAAGGTTTAAGAATGAGCAACAAAGTCACTGTCTTCCAATTATTGTCTTATTTTTTAAGGTTCCATTTTAGTAGGCTAATTTTTTTTACGTATTTATTTAGAGATAAGTTGATTTATTTTTTACGTACATAAGATTCGATATATTGGTTAAATAATAATAAATGAAAAGAATACGTGTATCAAAAAGCAATACAGTCGTTGTACATGTGTAATGAATTACGTTATCATATCAATTATATTTTTAATACATTTACTTATATGTGTAATTTTAGTATGTAAGCTTTGTCATGTGTACTAAAAAAATAGTATAAACAAAGCTCCTCTCTTCCCAGCAGTCGAATCCTCACTTCGGTTAATTATTTTATTTTAGTTTTAAGTCGATCAAGATTTATATCCTAAATTATAAGATTACATGGTTGAGTTTATTTGAGTGTAGTCCGATGTGAAGTGGTGTGACTGGTCAGAGCATGTGAGGTATTTTTATACAGTATTGGTATTTTTTTTTTTTTTTTTTTTACAAATCAATTACCTAATTATTTTTTTCAGTATATGTTTATCGAAAAGTGGAAAAAAATGGCAGAAAAAACAAAAAGGAACATTCGATATTTCTTTATCCATATTACAAAACATTCGAAAAATTTAATAATAAATGAATTATAATGTACACATTTTGAAAAGTTGGGCGATCAGAGATGGGTATTATATTTTCGTAATGGTTCTGTTAGAAATGCATAATTACCTACCTAATTTTAACCTATAAATTTTTACGTACATACGTCGTTTTTTGTTGTGACATCCGACAATAACGTTCTTAGATTATGAAAAATAGAAATACGATACAACTGTAACTTATTGTCAACGTTTTTGTTTTGTTTTGTTTTTTTTTTTTTCTAATTGTAACTTCACAATTTACTCGTTGCGGCGATGAAATTCAAGAACGGAAATAACTATTTTATTGCTTTTCCTGTTTGATGTGAAATTTACGAAGGATCTGTTTGTTTCGTGTTTAAATAAAATGATTTAATATAATAAAAGGTATCTTATCTAATTTATTTTATTGTATGTATTACCTACGTTGTTGTATGTTTACTAAGTGCAATTTGTAATATTATTTGGTTTAATTTATGGTACGTATTTATTAAGTGTATTTATGACGTAAACGTAAGAGTTGGTGTTGTTTATTTATGTAGATGTTAGATACTTAAGGTATATTGATATTTTTATTGTTTTCTTTTTCAATTTATCGATTATTATTTGTTTAGGCGAAGGTGTTGTGATGATTTTTTTTTAACGATTTTGGTAAAGTTTGATGTTGTTATGATGTGTGAATTAGTTTAAGTTGTTGTTGTTATTTGTTTGTTTTTTTTTTTTAATATGATAGGATGATGCCTGTAATACAATGTTTTTCGTTGGATTAGCTGTTGTTTTGTATTATGATGAAAGTGATTGAATATAGAATGAAATAGAGAGCATGTTATTCGCATGCTATTCTCATTCTATCTTAATCAATAGTTGTATAAGACGAAAGTGTACTCTAACTAGAAATTCGAGGCCGAAGATTATGAACACTTAGTCAGATTCGGAGTGGAGTGCTTCGTTGGCAGGATACCTTTGTCAAGTTTTTTTTTATGCTGTGTTCATCAAAAATAACGCTTGAATATCCATTTTTTTGAAGTTTGAGCCGTTTTTAAAAACTTAGTCATAAAATACTCAAAACTGCCCTACGATCCCTACTAAATGCACATACCGAATTTCAAGTTCCTAGCTCAATTTGGAGTAGAGCTATGAGCCACTTTTTTGGGAATGAGAGGGGGTGCAATATAGCTGAAAAGTCGGCATCCCCATAAGGTACATATAGGGTCCCAATTCAAAATACATATCAAATTTCGATTCCTAGCTCAATTTGAAAGGGGAAATATGGGAGTAATAGCCCTTTGGTAGGTACATTTAGTAAGAATCCTGAATGTGTCTTTAGGAGGTTTCGACTTTTCAAAACTGCTGGTAGACCTTTAGTTGATTTTTAAGCACCAAAAACTGATTTAGAGAAGTTATGAAAGCTGAAAAAATTCTGGAAATTTCTTTGCCCCTACCACCTGCTCGGAGTATAATTGAAAAAATAACGGTCTTCCACTTTCATTTAATCATACAAAGTGTGTTTAACCCATTAAACCAACAATGTTCGGCCAATATTTGAAAAAAAAATTGCAGATTCTACTTTTTTCCTGCAGGATGAAAAATGCAATTAATTCGTGTAAAGTGCCATCTAAAGTGGAATTCAAGCTTATGGATTTACTGTAAACATAAATCCAGTCCATAAAAATGGAAACAGAGAACAGAATCTGGAAAACATGTCAGCATTCAAGCACCATGAAATGGTCTACTAATGAAAAATAAGCATTGCCAACCTGATTTTCGTGAAATACTGTAATTATGTGAATTGAAAAAAACTTTTTTTTCCAAATCAGCTGTAACGATGGCCGAGGGGAGGGGGGAAGAGGAGATTGTTATGGGTTGAAAAAGTTGGATGACATCACCAAAAGGCACATCTAGAGCTCATACTGAACCTACATATTAAATTTCAGTTTCCTTACTCAATTTGGAGGAAAGTTATGAGAGGAACTAGCTCAAAAAATAAGAAAATCCGCCAAAAAAAAACTATATTTTTGAGACCGCGAAAAGGTGAAATGAGGCTGATAAGTCGAAAACCCTCAAAAGGCACATCTATGGACCGTACTAAATCTACATATCAAAATTTCAACTTCCTAGCTCAATTTGGAGCTGTGGTAAGGAAGGAACAGACCGTTTTCCAAGATCAAAAAGCTCCTTTTAATTAACCTAGGAAGCTGAGTTTTGAATATGATATAGAACTTTGGGTTGTCTATTGATTGTCACAAAAAGAAACCACTTTTGCGATTTCAACCGTTCAGCACCCCCTTCCCCAAGTTTGGATATAACTGAATTTTAACTTGAAGTCATCTCCACTCCGGAATATCAAATCCGTCGCCAATTGAAGCCTATTTCCTAAATTTTATCTACTTTGGTCTTTATCGAGCTGAGCAAATAATTTTTAATTTCGAAAAATAATTAATGAAAATCTGACATGGTTAGAAAATGGTCGTATCAGTTTTTTAGGATCCGAAAACGAATTTTGTTGATATCCCCTCTTCGTTCGCCGTAGGTCGATAGACCGTAATAACCTGGTTTTCATTGGCAATATGGCGTAGAGAATCAGGTTAAAAAACTTACCATGCAAATTGCTCTGAATCTGATTGATGGGAGGGGTACATAGGACGTTAGAGAAGGGAGACAAGGTGGACGTTATGTCGTAGCTCTATCGTTAAAAATGTGATAAACGTGATTCTGACGTTTTTTTTTTCAAAACACGTTTGCCAAATTTAAGAGAAAAGGATTGTTTTGAAATGGATTTTGATCAGAAATAAACATGTAGATCTATCGTTGAGGAACAACTTTCATTCAAAATTTTTTTACGGGATCAATTCATTGGGAGATACAAGCGATTGAAATATGGGTGGTGAACTCTCGGAGAAGAGGGAAGGGTAAAAATGGGCCTTTTTTTCTTCAATTGAAACCGTACTAATGGTAAAGGATTCATCTTCCTACTGATATTTTTTTTGAAAAATTTCAATTTTAGGTACTTTTTGAAATAGGTTGACCTACCATCGATCTCTTTTTTGAAAATGCCCCAAAAGTTTTTTTTTTTTTTTTTTTGAAACTAAATTTTGAAACTATCCCATCGCAATGCCGAACCCCCCCCCCCCATTCTTTCACTTATCGAACAACTAAAAAATAACAAGAGGCAGTGACTTTGTACACACATGAAATATGTCGGGTTCAACAATAAAACTCACTGTCGCAGAAACTACCACATAAAACTTACAACACTAAAGGGAAGACGTTTAAATACGTAATATAAAAGGCTTAGAATGGACTTTTGCGTTACGTCAAAAGGTATTACTAGGAACAATATTTTATAAAAGCTAGATCGTTTTATCAGTAAGTTGCTTACTTCCCAGTTACCTTGGTTCAAATACGTATACAAAGTTGGCAACAAAATGTGGAATAAGAAAATTATCTCAACGGAATCAATAAAAAAAAAAAATAATAAGTAACTTGCTCAAGTAGGTATTGGAAATTATTTTTTCCTTTTTTTCAATCTAATAATTCGAGAGAATATTATGCTAAGTGCAAAGTGCACGCGGCAACACCCCGACAAAAAACTAAATTTATAGGTATTCGTTATTAAAGAAACAGATGACGTTTATTAGGTACACAAAATGCAAAATAAATGCCATCTCGAGGCATTATTTTTATTGTGCTACGTAGATAGCTAGGTACCTAGTACCTAGTACCTATTTTTATATAACTCGTATACATGTACAATACGTATAATGCCAAGTAGCAGACCATCGAGATAACTAGACAACTTTGGTGCTAGATACAGTAGGCTTGTATTTGTAAGTAAAATGTCGATTAACACGACCAAAATTTTTTTTTAATACTCGATTACACGTTTTTCAACGATAACATTGAACTGTGAAAATAAACAAAAAAGTATTATTTCATAGCTATGCAAATTCATTTATATAGATGATTTGATGATCGTATCCTATTACCTTGAAGGGACAGATACTGAATACCAGAATTATTATCCGCATGTTACCGTGCAAGAGAGTATATCTCTCATTCAAACTAAAAAAATAGTTATAGTCCAAAGTCTGCACCATCTACTCTTTCTCCCCATTGAACCTATAACAAATGGGCAAAAGAGATCTACGACTGGAACCCCTTTGTTAAAAAAAGGAAGAAGGAAGGTAGAAAGTAAGATGGAAAGATCCTATCAGTAAGTTTTTGTCGAACCAAACAGTCTAGTATTTGATAACTAGCCTTTGATCAAATAATTATTATAAATAAAATGACATCATGTTATACAACTTATTTAACATCGTTTTTTCTATTCCTATTTAAAAAGAAAATATAACCAGTGAATATGCAAATGCACACCATAGAACCATAATAATAATAATAATAATAATAATTACACGTTATCTTTTGCCCGAATGAAAATTCTCAAAAGTCGAGACTGTATTCCATACATTTACCTAACAAAACTAATGGTAGGTATTATTATTCGCCCATTTTACGTGATACTTTTTCGAATTACCGTATTTTTGCATTAAGTACTTTTCGTTATTATTATTACACATGTAAGCACTATCAACGACAGTGGCACACGTTGAGTATTACATTAAAAAACCAGTGGGTGTGTCTTGGAATATGATATTTTGACTTTTCGCGCCAACTAAAAAGGTCTGATCTTCGATGACAAAGACAACGAACGACAACGTTGCCAGCAGGGTCTGTGCTGCGAGAAACGAGCGACGAACGACGAACGACGCGCACCAAATTTCTACATAAATTCTTTAACTTCTTAGAAATATTTTTATGGCTCGATCGATTTTCTTTGGTATGCGTATTCTTAGATTTCGCCCTCTGGTAGTTCGCGCTCCTACAGTATCTAGGTACCGATATAAATAAGTGAAAAATTTTTCAACCCCGTAAGTTTTTTCTTACTTTTTGAGCTCAATTTATACGAGTTTTTATAATTAGTATTAATGGTTAATTAGATATAATGTAAAAACTTTGTTTGGATTTAGTAATGTCATTATCAGTACTCATAAGTACACACTCGCGTTATACTTCGCGGCCGTTTATTTCAACTGTTGATTTAAAATTGTGCAATTAAAATTAAAAAAAAAAAATTTTTAAGTAAAAATTTTTAAAGGACTAGATAATAGTGAAGTCGAATCTTCGCAAAAAAAACTGCTTGCGCTCGCACTAAATGTAAAAAGTAATCTGACGACTCATTCTTAATCTAGAATGTATTTTGACAAAATTACGCTGGAGTGCCATTCCCCTTTATTTGAAATGCACGTACCTCTCCTAATGTTTTTTTTTGTCAATTTCATATCTTTTAAGAATGTTACATCGTGGTACGAGTGCATGAGCTTTGGAACTATTACCGGTTTTATAAAAATTTGATAAGATGATTAGAAACTTGAATTTATGGTTTATTGTTAAAATTAGAAAAATCTAATGGGTTGATTGTGATTATGACACAATAAAAACTTCTCGTAGGATTAATCTTAATTAGAAATTAATAAATATTTGTTTACCACTTAATAATTAGGAGCACCTATTTAAATTAAAACCAAAGAAAAAATGTAAGACGAATTAGGAACACGAATTATTATCGCGTCATGAGATAACCAGACTTATTACGTATTATACATTTTTAAAGCTATTATATTTTCAATTAATTAATTTATTTTAACGATTTTTCGATTCTAAATAAAAATACGCTCGAATTGCATCGTCTGAGAATTTTTGTCGATTGAGGAAAACATATAATGTCGTACACGAAAAACATACCGCCAAAATAATCATGACAATGAAAAGCCAAGAGAGAATCGTTCTAAAAATGCTCGACGTCTGGCATGATCCACGATTTTCTACGAAAAAAGCTGATGGCGATGTATCGCATGTCTGGTCATCTGTGAAAATATTACAATCGTGTATTATCAACGTGTTCAATCTGACCATATTCGTATTATGTTAAATTCAATTTCACTTACTTGATGGATTACAAATCAAGTTGGACCCCTTGATACCTTCATCGTTGATCCATCGATTTAATTTTAAACATTCGCAGTTATCTTTTATGGAAGTTGTAGGAGAAATATCCAACTCTTTTAGTCCACAGAAGCCAGCTAAGCTATCCAATTTGAACATTTTCAAACTATTATTTGTCAAATTTAGTTTTTTCAAATTTGGCAAATGGCCTCCGATTTGAGGTAACTGTTCCAACGAATTTTTGCTGAGCGATAATATTTCCAAATCTTTTAGCGAACCAATAGGCAGTGTATTGCCTTTTGCAATTTTTCTCACCTTGTTTAGGTACAAATTTTGCAATGTTGGTGGAAAATATAGATTGGAAATGTCGACGTGATTGTTGACACTTAGATCTAATGTATGTAATTTTGTCAAAGGCGCAAAAGCTTGCGGTGATATTTCCAAACCTGAGATGTGGTCTAGATATAGATACTTGATGGATTGTAGATTTTTGAAAGTATCGTCATTAATGTTCCATATCGCACTATGTGATAAGTAAAGGCCCTGGAAAATAAGCCCATATTAACAAATACGTAGTACGGATTTTTTAGTTCAAAAAACACCCAAACCCGAATAAAATTCACGGAAAGCAGAAATACCGTACAAGGTAAAGCAGAGGACGTATTTCAATATTCCCGTACTTCCTTGAAACCCATGCATCCTTTGAGCCCTTTTAGGGGGCAACGGGGTACAAAATTTAGTTTTTCAGTAAAAACTTCTCAAACAATGCATTAACGAAAAAAGTGTTGAGACCAAAGTTGTAGAGCACCTCTACTGTAAATATCTAAATTAAAAAAGAATTGTGTAATTTTCACAGCAAATTTGTCTTTTTGTGATTTTTTGCCAAAATAAAAAATTAAAGAAATGAACTTTGTTTCACGTTTTTCTGTGTTAGTTTACTCCAATACCAGCCATCATTTATTACATTGAATTTTTCATTCTCAGTTTGGAAATACCTTCAACCTTCATTTTGATACCCATCATGGAATAGTTTTTTAAATACAATTCAACACCACCCCCACCCCCCACCCCCCGCCGGGAAATTTTTAAAAAACTGGGAAAAATTAGTCTGAATAGTCATGGAAAATCGTTTCTGGAGTTTCTTGGATACCGTGTTTGACTTTTTATTGGAAGAGGTTGGGCGGGGGGGGGGATGGTAAAGCATGCAGAAATAAGTCAAGTTTAAAAATTTTCCGAAGGAAAATAATTTTCAAATTTTGGCCTATTTGATTTTTAGGAGCGGTTGTTTTACATAGTACTTCCCAATACTACGTAAAACTAGAAAAATACTAGAACAATTCCCTTTTTCAAAGGGGTAAAGGGGTGAGGCCTGCACTGAAAAAATCGAAACTTTCTCCCAGTGTGGATTGGTTACAATAAAAAATTCGTAAAATTAGTTCAAACAAGTGTTGTAGAGCTCCAAAATACGAACATTTTCGTTTTTTAATTTTTTCCTTGAATGGACAGGGGGCGGGGTATGGAAAAAACAAAAAAAAAGATATTAAAAAATTCTTTCATTAATTTCGTTACACTAATAAAATAATTTTTAAAAAAAGATTCAAACTGGCATTCTGCAGCATTAAAAACGTGATGAAATTGATAAAAATGTTTTAAAGAACAAAAAAAGTTGATGAAAGTTGAAAAAATCTTGAAATAATGGAAATACATTTCAAAAAACTTCAACTTTTTGCATTTTGCATACAGAATGACGAATTAAATGTCAGTTTACAGTGTCAAAAACATGAGAAATGAAAAAAAATCATCAAAATACGTTACTTTTTTCACTTTGGTATAAAATTATAAAAAAATTGTTTTGAAGGTCATTTTATGGCTCGAAAAAAACTTGATAAAGTTGAAAAAGTGTTCAAAAACAGGAAAACTTAAAAAAACCTCAATATTTTGCATTTTTCGTGTAAAATAATGAATAAAATGTTATTTTAGAACTGTAAAAGCTTTAAAAAATTGAAAAGATCTCTTTTTTTACTTTTGAAAGTTCGTAAAATGAATTTTTTGAATGATTTTTTTCTTACATTTTACGTAGAAAATGTAAAAATGTAAAAGGCAGACATCTGTATACGATTTTTACAGCTATTTCAACTCTGGACCCGAATTGAGCTTTCCGTCGGGAGGTTCGACTTATTTAATTAATGGGAGATTTTCTAACATTATTTTTTTTTATTTTCTCTATAACTCCTGCACCCTCTCCCTTGACCACCTTCTGAAAAAATTAAAAAAAAAAAAAACGAAAATATTCGTCTTCTAATTCTCTACAATGTTAGTTTGAACCAATTTTTCAAATTTTTTATTGTAATCGATCTGCGTTGGGAAAAAGTCGAGACTTTTTCAGAAAAGGCTGCAATCCCTCTCTTTGAAAAAAACGGTTGTTCTTGCATTTTTTATTATTTTACTTAGAGTTGTGAGAAGTAGTGTACAAAATAACTACTCTTAAAATTGAATTAAGCCAATTTTTGAAAATTATTTGTGTAAGTGGAAAATTTTCAGAAATGACTAATTTGCACATCCGCTAGCTCTCTCACCTCCAAACTCCTTAGAGAAAAAGTCTATGGAGTAAAAATATTCGTATTTTGGTGCTCTGAAAGTTTTATTTCGAAATTTTTTTCGCAAGCGCGTAATTTAAGAAGTTATTGCCGAAAAACCAAAATTTGCACCTCCCTTCCTCCCCCCTCACCAAAGTGGTACATGATATGTATGGATTTTCGGAATGTTAGAGAATATTGACGGTAACACATACATACTCTCAGGGCAGTATAAATTAAAAATTCATAATGATGGATACGAACTTGGATCTTTGAGTTCAATTCACTTGGAAATTCATTTCGTTCTTTGTCTTCGCAATAGGCAGTATAAACTCCATGCTCAATACCGTACTTACACTCGGAAGTTTCGGTTTGCAGGCCATCAAATGTCATTAACAGCCATAGAAAACATACAGCTGTGAATAATACGAGATAACTAAAAAATGATCTGTGTTGTCTGGCAGATACAGATATTAAATAATGTAACGATTTATTTTAATGATTCGGTTACGTTCCTCGATAAAAATTACATCCGTGTTGCAATTAGATTTCCTACCAAACACTTGGTATAAAACTGCACGAAGAGATATTGCAATATCGGAGTGAGATATTTAGCTTATCTGTGAAACCACCGGATAATGACTAACATAAGACGATTTTCGGCCATGTCAAATATTTATTTTTAGTTTTTTTTTTTCGAAATTGAAAATTCGTGAAAAATTGGTCAAATTTAGACAGTAAGATTAGTTCAGCAACGGATTTAATATTTTCGAGTAACAATAGCCTTAGGTCAGAATTCAATTATGCCTAAATTTGTGCAAGTGAGTGTTGAGGAGCTAAAATTAAAAAAATTGAAAAAATTGTTCTTTTTTTAAACCATTCCATAGAGAATGGAAAATTGTAATTTTTTAAGTCAATTGAGGGGTGAGATATAGAGGGATGTCACCTTATTGAACTTGAATAAAAATTATCTACGCGTATTCCTATGCAAAGTGAGAGAAAATCGAAATTTGACATTTATTTTATACACTTTAATAAAGATTAATAAGACTTACCGAGTATTTCCAAGTTGAACATCTTAAACATCATCATCACACACGAAACTTTGTATTTTGACTACAAAATTAGAACTATGTCTATCGGAAGTGTTGTTAATTAATGAAGATCGTATGAACACTACTATCGGAAGGTGATTACAAACGAACTGCCCGAACTTAGTACTTACGCTTTGTAGTACATATGTTTAGTTCTTATCATTTATTGAAATATGTGGAAGGTAATCGAAGAATTAATTCCATTTTATGAATCAGTTTACAATTAATGCTTACACCATTCATATCACCAGCAAATTCAGCTCAATTTCTGGTAACATGGTTAAAGTTTTCCCGGTACGCGGCAATTTTTCATAATTAACGATTTATAACGATAACGTAAAATGATAGGTAGGTAGGTAAGAGATTTAGGGAATGATGTGTGAGTTTTCGAAGAAGCGATAACGAAATCAATGGCTATTTCATTGGCATTTAGTTTTTGAGAAGTGCAGGTCTGATGTAAATTCATTTTCGCCGAGAATCATATTATAATGTTTGTAGTACCATGACTTTTACGCTCATAAGCACTAGTAAAATGTTCAGTAGCATTGACTTGATCCTGCGTTTTAGATCTCGTTATATGTGGTTCTTGAACCCCCTACCCTCGACTCATCAAAGCCATCTATTGAATGTACATTAGGGTGGATAAAAAAAAAACATGACTCAGATTTTGACGAAACTCACGTAAGTGGTTGACTTTGAATTGAAAACCCATCAAACAAAATTTTACGAGCTTAGCTCAAAAGGGGGTGGAGCTATGGGTGCTCGAAGTGGGGTCATTTTCAAAAAAATACTATTTTTCGTCATTTTCACCCCCTTAAAGAGTAGTGCAGAACCTCGGTCGTAGTACTGAAAAAGTGCGATTTGAGTTTCTGCGTTTACCTGTACCATTGGCATCTCGATCCGATGCTACTTATTACCACCTACGAGGAGGTTGAAAAGTTGCAGATGGTAAAAATCAACATGTTTTCAGCCTAGAAAAGTAAATTCCAATTGAAATTGCTCAAAAGATCTGCGTTACACGGCAGCCAACCTCTTAATTCCGAGAACGTTGAAATTATCAAGAAATTTGCAAATTTTACACTTGAAAATCAAATTTTCAGTTGGTTGCCCTGCAACGCGAAACTTTTGAGCAGTTTCAATTGGAATTCTCTTTTGTAGGCTGAAACAATTTTTTGGACCCATAATTGAGGTAAAAAGCCCTTATATTGCGTGTTTTTTTTTTTTTTTTTTTTTTTTTTTTATAAAAAAAATGTTTTTTTTTTTTTTTTTTTTTTTTTTTTTAAATAGAACATGTTGATTTTTACCTTTTGCAACTTTTCAATCCCCTTCTTGGTGGTTATAAGCGGTATCGGATCGAGATGCCAATGGTACAAGGAAACGCAGAAACTCGAATCGCACTTTTTCAGTATACCACTTCTCAAGGGCGTAAAAATGGCAAAAGGCCGTGTTTTTTTTTCAAAAATTACCTCACTTTGAGAGCCCATTGCTTCATCCCGTTTGAGCTAGGTTCCCAAAATGATTAGTGTTGGAGAAATCCGAAAACCGGCTAGAGGGCTCATTGATGTTAAAAAATGGAATTGTCATTCTCCTGGCTTAATTTACGTAGCAGGCTGGTTTTTAGCCTGGTTTTCTATGTTATGTTGTCAATGAAAACCAGGCTATCAGGTCCACCAACCTATGGCGGATGAGGGGGAAAATATTCACAAAATCCATTTTGGTGTCCTAGAAGATCATAAGACCATTGCGATCATTTTTGGCCATGTCATGCATTTATTGACATGGATATGTCGAGAGGGGGGTCATTTTTTGAAAAGTGTAACTTTTTGACGCGAGGGTTTTTGATTTTTGAACTTCACGTCAAAATGTTAACATGGATATGTGGGGGAGGGGGGTCATTTTTTGAAAAGTGTAACGCTTTTGGCGCGACGTTTTTGGTTTTTGAACTTCATGTCAATATGTTAACATGGATATGTCTTGGCCTTGGAGGTGGGACAGTTGGATAAAACTCACCATGAAAGATGAGTATGGCAGATTTTTGAACTTTATGTTAAAATGTCTAAATTGAGTAATATTTTCAATGTTTCTGAGTTGAGTATTTGATTTTTGATTTGATGTTTTTGGTAAAAAACTCCTGATGAAAGATGACCATAAAAGATTTTTGCTCTTCATGTTAAAATATTGACATGGATACGTCTTTGCACTTTATGTTAAAATGTTCAAGTTAAATAAATTTGAAAAAAATGGAAAAATTCTAGAATATCAATTTGTGGAAATTAACTCCTGAACACCCAACATATTTTGTTTTTCTGTGAACACTTTAGACCCATTCGATCGTCTCTACAACTGAAAGGAACAGCAATAACAGACAACTACCAAACAATAGAAAAAATTCTAAAATTCCCTAAACTATCAAAACTAATGAATAAAATCTAAAGTGAAAACTGGCGTAATAATCATGAAATTAAAAACGCCAGTATACATAATAACAATATTAAAAAAAAAAAAAAATTAAAAACTAGAAAAAATAGAAAAATTAAAAAAAATTAAAGATGAGTATGAGTGAATTTTCCACCTTATGTTATAATGTAGACATGGATGTCTAATCTGAAAAAATTTTAAAAATAGGGAAACATCAAAAATGGGGAATTTAAAAAATAAAAAAAGTTAAAAAACAATGAAAAATTAAAATTAAAAAAATTAAAAAATTGAAGAAATTAATTTTTTAATTTATCTATTTATTTAAAATTCAACATTTTTTTCTAAATAAAAAATAATGAATGATTTTGGCGTTTTAAGTTGAAATATCCATATTGAATAAATATAAAAAGGTATTGGCGAGTTGGTGGTGTACGTTTTGGATGAAATGTTGAGTGTGAACTGGAAGTAAGAAGAGTAATGGTTGATTTTATGATTTCATTTTAATTTCAGATAAAAAAAGAAATGAATAATTTTTTTATTTCATGTTAAAATACTGAAGTTGGATAAATGTGCAAAAAAATTGATGAGTAGATGGTGTACATTTTCCCTGAATGGCAAAAGTGCCTTAATTTTTTTCTATATTTTTATTCTCCCTTCCTACTTGAGTCATTTACTTTGCTCGGCACTGACTAAAATCACTCCAATTCGGTCAATCGGCGCAATTTGGTGGTAGATTAGATATATATGAGTGGGGATGACCTTGAATTATAATTCAGTTTTACCCCATTTCAGGAAAGGGGGTGCTGAGGGGCCAAAAACGCAAAAATTGTTCCCTTCTAAGTCAATCGATAGAAAATCCAAAGTTGTGTGACATATCCAAAAATCAACCTCCGAGGTTAATTAAGAAGGGAGATATGAGGGGTTTTCTGCTTTTTGACCTAGAAAAAGGGCTGTTCCTCCCCTAACTCCCTTACAAATTGTGCTAGGAGCTTGAAACTAGGCATGTAGATGTGCTTTTTAGGGGTCTGGATTTTTTACCTCCTATGAATCCTCTCTATTTTCAATGCTGAGCATCGCAAAACGATGCTTTTTTTTTAATTTTTAGTTTGGAAAATTCATAAACACTCGATTTAGTGTGAATTCGTATCTGCTTAGTATTTATTTCAATAAAATTTATCATTTTCCAGTCTTATTTAATTACCTTGGGCGATGAACTAATAAATTAAAATATTACCAATAAAAAAAAAAAAAAAAAAAAAAAAAAAAAAAAAAAAAAAAAACTGGTCTCGCTAAAATACTTTAGCACCTCTACCAGCGATTTTAGTAACTAAGTTTTGCCAAAGCGTATGTTTCGTTTTTGCGGTTTCGTTGACGGTAACACTGTGACGTGTATTACATTTTTGTTTCGCGTTTTCCGTTCATCAACGTGTCGGTGAAAATTTTGATAATGCGTAAACAGCTGTTCGGAATGTTTGAATTACATCGAAACGTTCGCAATTTATTTAATCGTAGTTCAGTGAAAATGTAAATTACTTGGTTAACCGATCGACGACAATCCAGCCAGCTCAAAATGGCATCATGTACAATGCTATTTATCGGCATAGCCGTCTTCTTGTTTCGGCCAGCCGAGGGAATGATAGATGAGCTATATTGCGGTCAAGAAAACTGCTATGAAAGTAAGTACACAATTTTTTCGAATACGATTTTTCAATTATCTTGTTATACTCTAAACGAGTAATTTTTGTGCAGTCCTCGGCGTTTCCAGAGAAGCGACTAAGGTCGAGATTTCAAAATCATATCGCCAATTGGCGCGTAAGTATCACCCGGATATGCATAAAACTGAATCGGCCAAAGAAACAGCCGCCGAAACTTTCAGAAAAGTTGCCAACGCGTTAGTATTATTTTTAATCTGGGTTAAATTCGATGTTGGAAAGTTGTGTAATATTTATTATGGTATTTTTTACAGCTATGAAATTCTTAAAGATGAAGAATCTCGTACAGATTACGATTTCATGTTGGATCATCCAGATCAAGTATATAGTCATTACTACAGATACTACAGAAGACGAATGACACCGCGTGTCGATGTTAGAATCGTTGTCGCAGTGGCTCTTACTGTAATATCAGCTGTACAATATTTTTTAGCTCGTCAAAGGTACCTGCATTGGTTATACGAGAAAGGTGTTCGTTGTGTAGGTTTATGTATTATTATTTTTTTTTTTTCAGATATTACACGGCTATATCGTATTTAGTAGAGACACCGAAATATAGACTGAGAGCTTTGGAAGAAGCTAAAACTTTAGGATTATTGAGCGAAAAAAAAAATAAAAATAAAAGTAAAGCTGAAATCAAAGAAGAAACCGAAAACATTATACGAAAAGTGCTCGAAGATAATATGGACATTAAGTAAATAATAAAGCGATATTTTTTTCTTCGTTGTTTTAAATTTTCAATCATTCTTTATTATTGATCTTTTTTTTAACGTGTTATTATAGGGGAGGATACGCTAAACCGAAATTCACCGATATTCTTCTCTGCCAATTAGTTCTATTACCGGTGGCATTTTTAAAATATATTTTCTGGTATTGTAAATGGATATGGAAGTTTAATATATGTAAAGCGGAGTACGGCGAAGAAGAGAAGTTATATTTAATACGTAAAAATATGAAAATAAAAGAAGACGCCTTCGATGTTAGTATGCGCTTTTTTTTATCGTTGCAATTGATTACGAGTTATCGGTCTTATTGAATGAGATAATTTTCAATAATTTGCGAGTAGTATTAAGTAGCACGCGACATCGATTCGAGTACCTGATTAATTATTCGAGTATTTTCATTTTTTATTATTTAGCAATACACGGATGTTCAAAAAAAAGAATTCTTAAAGCAAGAATTATGGATTTACGATAACTATAAGGTTCGTATTATGCTTTTCTCGAAGTATTCTTCGTTAAATGAAATATTGTAACGGGTTAAATTTTCTACAGAAATGGCAAGACAAGAAAGACGAAGAAATGAAAAAACGTATGGCTGAAAATGGACGTTATAAAGCATATAGAAGGTATATGAGACAACATGGACCAGGTAGAATCGTATTCGATGATTCGTGATCACCTGGTAAGTGAAAGCGATAGCTACCTGTACGCTTACTGCATCGATTTTTTTTCCTCCTTAATTAACCGTCGATTGTTTTTCTAGGTATTGATGCAATCGACTGTAACATATTGCAAAGTAGGAGTAGGTAAAATACTCCAATAATCATCGCACAATATGCTTTGCATCAGAAAATGAACAAACGTGTATGTCTTTTTTTTTTTTTTTTTTCGAGTAAAAAACCATTACATACTCGATTTGGTAACCCAATTCCAATCGTACCACCAGATGCGTTTTTTTTTCTCTCCTTTTGTACATAATTACGAAAATATTGAAGGTTACACTCGTCGCATGTCACTCATATTGAAATACAGTAAGTTGCGTTTAAGTGGAACTGTATGTTGAAGTGTGTGGGTTTTTTTTTGTTTTTCTATGCGATGTTGTACGATTAACCTGTCGTACTGTTTTATTTAAACAGTTGTTTAGTCGTAATAAAACAACTCGATGGCATGACATAATAGCTTTCTTCGTACTCTTGAAGGAATATCACAGTACGTGTAAATTTTTTTTTCTCGTGGTAATCCAAGGATATATTTGTACTATAGTAGGCAATTTATTCAATATTATATTCTATAAAGTGTAAAACCTACCGACAACAATATCTTCTACGCTGTGATATTTCTAGGAAATTTTTAAAGTAGTTTTTTCCCCGCCCTTTTTTGTTCTTCTTTTATAAGAGAGCTCTTGTGTGTATCAGTCTATCATTTCAACGAATACGTCCTGCCGTGGACAAAATAAAAATAATCTTGAATGTGGTTGTGAAAAGTTTTAATATTTTCACGAAAATTTGCAATCCTAATCCTTATTTGTCTACACGAGCCACATTACCGAGTAATTTTATTTTTGATTTTGTCCTTTCTTTTTTTTTTATAATAAATTATTTTTTAAGTATTTTAATATACGTTGTTTTTTGGTTTGTAATTTTTTTTCTGCTGTGAGGATAATCGTTGTGTATTTTTGTTATTAAGTTTTAAGATTTTTTTTTCCTTTTTATTTTTCATCATCGAAGTTATTGTGCTGTGTGTTGTTTTGATAAAATAAAAGCGTGATTTTTTTCATTGTATTTGCCTTCTTATTTCACTTCGGCTCATTGTAAATAAATTATGTATTATAGACTATTGTACAATTATTCAACCGAATTATAAGTTTTTCAATTAGTAGGTCTGACGTGAGTTCTTGAGTTGTTTTGTTTGTGTTGTTCGAGTTTCGTACATGTAAGGTTATTTTACTTTTGTTTTTATTTTTTTTTATTTTTTTTTAATATGAAAGTATTTGTATCGGAAGGGTGGCGAGTTGGAAAAACAAATATTTTATTTATTGATTTTGTTTTGTATGTTATAATTAATGCATGTTCATTCCTATATGAGTTGAATAGGTAATGAAGTATCTAGTAAGCTTTTTAAAATTTCAATTTATATTTGTATTTTAATTTAGGTTTTGCTATTGAAAGGCTGTTTTCTGAAAATGTTTCATTATTTAGGTTTTATATTATCTTGATTTGCTATCCTGCAGATTTACTACAGATGCGAAATATTTATATAAAGATACATGCTTTGCTTTAGTGTTGAAGTGGTTCATCAAAATACCAGGACGATTTTAATGTATCCACACGATTCGGCGTTGTGGACACCATAGCACCGAAATTTAACCAAAATTTCGAATGAACGAATGTTTTAATTTTATTCGAACAATTTTTTTTGTCAAAAATCAGAAAATTTTTTTATCTCTTGCTTCGCTGTGAACCGCAGGGAGGTACATGAAATTTTTTTCATCGAAGTATGTATTTTAACAAGTATAATTATTTTTAGATATTTTTAGAAATTTTTTTACGAGATTTTGGCCATTTTCAAAAACTTTTAAAAATGCTCACATATGCATTTTCCCCAGAAATATTGGAAAATACGCTAAAAATGAATGAAAATAAAGTTGTTCCGCATGAAATTTTATATCAGATTAGGTTATTAAAATTTTGGCTGAGGAATGGAGGGAGTTCAAAACCTTACCCGAGCAATTTCTCCTGAATTTTTATACGAAAAAAAGGCTGAAGTTCAACATTCACAATTTTGAAAAGCATCTAAATGTTAATTTTCTGAGCCCTTATGCCCAAAATTTTCGCCCTCGCGTCACTCGAGAAATTTGTATTTTCCTTTTAGAGAAAAATTTTCAGCAAACTCCTCCCCCCCACCCCCACCAATACATACAACAGCCGAAAATGGTTACGTTACTGATATGGAAGGGGATTCAATTAAAATGTTTTGAAGGGGTGCAGTTTTTATTTCAATTTTTTTCCACATTGCACTAATTTCACTTCGTCTGTTTTCGATTTGAAATTCAAAACTTTGATTGAAAAAAAACTGCGATTTTGACTTCGAACCCTTTGAAAATTGAATAATAAGTCGTACCGAACTTTCGAGGCCGCATTTTAGGGAGTTAGAAGCACCCCCTGCTCCTTTAAATATCTTTCTCGTCCGAGTTTGATTGGCTTAGTTGGACTTCGATTCACCACTTCATTGCAGGTGGCAAACTGCAGAGTTGTGGAGAAGCAGTGGTATAGGGAACCCGTTAGCCTCAGCCATTCGAATTATACCTCTTTCAGAGGCATAAAGTAGATTTTCTAAACTGCTGAATTTTTTATTTTTCGAAAGAAATATTTTTCAATTTAGTTCAGTCAAACTAGCTCCAAAAAGGCCTGACTCGAACAAAATTCACAAACACTTGAGAAAAAGATCAACGCACCTAGATGTAGATCTAACTATAGAAGGAGGCCAAAACCATTAGAAAATTATGAAAAAAGTACAAAAACACAAAAATATTCTATACTAAATTCTGTATCAGATGGAATTTTTACTTTTTTGAAAAACTGAATTCTTCAAGGAGTAAGAAGGCTACCTAAAGTTGACTCCATTTTCCTATATTTCAGCTTAATTGATTTGTTTCTTAACCTTTAAATATGCTTTCAATCGCTAAAGTAATCTGATCTAAAAGTGTTCTACGTTCAATTCTACATCTGAAAAGTCGATTAGTTTTCTCGAAAGTCACAAAATTAGGTTCCGAAATGGGTAGGGGTTGAAATTAATATTTCAAATATTATTCGAGAAGCAATTTATTCATTTTTTTTTTTGTGTGTGTACACAAGTATTTTTTTACTTTTCCCACAAAGAATTGAAATTCATTGAGTAGATGGCGGAGAAAGGGTAAGAGGAGAAAATCAATTTTTAGTATTAATATTTTGGGGCTCAATTTTGCAACTTTCCGGAAAACTAATCGACTCTTCCAATATAGAATTGAACGTAAAGTACTTTTACATCGCTTTATTTCTGTAATTCAATGCATATTCCAAGAGTTACAAATTAATTTATTATGCTGAAATGGGAAAGTGTTTCAAATGGGTCAACTTTGAGCTGCCCTTACTGCTTACAGAATTGAATTTTTCAAAAAATGAAAATTTCATCTGATTCAGGATTTAGTATAAAATAATTTTGCGTTCATGCACTTTTTTTATGCTGAGCTTCTCTAAGGAGATACTGTGGGAAAACTAAATTTTCTGGCGGTTTTGGACCCCTCCTGAGGTTAGCTCTAAACCAGGACAAAAGTGGCGGAAGTGTGGAACTATTTCCTCTCGTAACTTACACCCGCAGATAGCGATTGGGGGAGGGGGAGGTAGCTCCCCCTCCGCAATATTCAGCTGATCTTCAAATATTTCTAAGAAAATTTAATAAATGATAATTTGTTCGACTTGAAATAGTCAAATGTCATTTTTGGTGGTCAAAAATGTCCTTAAATGCACAATTTTAGACCTTTTTACGTTTAGTATTTCGTAAATTTTCGCTCCTCGCTTTGCTCGGGCCGTAACAAATTACATTGACAATTGAACGTGATCTTTTTGCCACGAATATGTCTGATCAAAAAAATTTATAAATGAAAAAAATAAAAAAATTTAAAGAATGAAAAAATAAAAAAAAATAAAAAAAAATAAAAAATAATGTAAGGAGGTTGATATCACAATTTTTTCTTAAAATGTCGAAATTCATAACAGTTTTGTATCAAACTTTATTATTATAACTTTTAATTTCGGATAAAAGAGTAATGAATGATTTTTGCACTTCATATTTAAATGGATATGGCTTAGCACTTGGGGTCATTTTCTGAAAGCGTAAAAATTCTGATGCTACATTTTTAATGTGACGTTTGATTTTTGATTTGAATTTTTTGATCAAGAACTCGTGATAAAAGATGATTATGAATGATTTTTGCACTTTATGTTAAAATGTTGACATGGATATGTTACATATCCATGATCTTGAATTTTTCTCTGAGAGGGAAAAGTGCTTATTTTTTAGAAATGAAGATAAATACAAGATTTAAGCCGCGTCCCTCCACTTTGGACCCATCTCCGCCTATGCTTGTACCATAATCAATACATAATCCAAAATTCAGGTCATTATTTCGCTGAAGTAATCATCATGAAATACTCAAGTGGAGGGGGTAAGCAGTGAATTCTTGTACATTATTAAGTAATATTTTCGGGCAGTAAATTCAGTTCTGTTGGTGTAATTAAAAGGATCAATTTATTTATCGGTGAGAGCTGATCTACGTATTAGAATCAGGAGATTCGATCCCTCCCCCCCCTTCCATCAGTTTTAAAATGAATTCCAAGTTGATTAGCGATTAAGTTACAAAACTCTGGTCAGTCGAATTATAAATTTTACGGATTGAAAAATTTGAAAATTTGTGTTCGTATGAAATTTGTCCATTTATATAACTTTGAGTACAGAACCAACATCATCCTTTTCTCTGTGCGATAAAAAGTGGTAGAAAATTATTCTCTATTATATTTTTTTCGTCATATATACCTACCTACGTTTTATCCGGTCTAAATCCGCTTTTACTCTGCCCCTTATCTCTGTGCTGAGCCCGAAAACAAAAACAACGCAGATTTAATTTCTAAACGAACCTTTTAAACAGTAAACATCGGTTGGCTGTGGCTATAGGCCCAAAATACTCGTAACATATAAAATAATCGCCGAGAAATATTTCACTCTATATATCTCGATTATTTAGCTAGCAGCTTGTAACTAACCCGTTAATCATAATTGAGTCAATTAAACAGAAGATATGATAGGAACTCTCACTAATTTATTTTAAACCCTTATAAAACGAATAAAGTTGTTTTAACGAGGCCGAGCGAGATTCCCGTCCCGTCCCGTCTCGCATCAGGGGTAGCTTTACAGGCGGGATTTCGCGTTACAAAATTTTTTTTTTTTTTTTTTCGTTCGCGACGTGTTACGAAGATTTTTTTTTTTTCGTACACTCGCGTTTGTTTGAGGTAAAAAAAAAAAAAAATATCGACGAGTAGGATCAACGTCACCATTTTCACGACAATATGAAAACATTATCCGCTTAATATTACAAGTACCTATCTACCTACCTACCTACCTACCTACCTGGTACGTTATGTATGTACAAGCTGCGGGGAAGGAGAAGACGCTATACTACGTGAAATTTTAAATGACCCGTATAAAGAGAAGCCCAGACCTACACTACACACCGCACATAGCATAATATGAGTGTAACCCTATAATAGTAGTACTTTTGGGACTCTTTAGCACGTTTTACGCTCTATCAAGGTTAAGGTACCTACCTACCTACCTACCTACCTATCTACCTACCTACTTATATTATACGAGCCTACGTTTAGAATAAATTCTCTCGTCGCGAAAACGTTATTTTTGTTTATTTTTTTTTCAACCCCCTGCCCGCCGCGCCGATGCCCCCCCTGGTTCTATCGTTTCATTTATACATACTATCGTTGTAAGTAGGTACGACAGCTCGTAACAACTATCAACTGCACATTGCGGAGTACGTGCTACATCAGAATGACAAATGAATCAATAAGTCGAAAATAAACATGGTGGTTTTAAACGTAGCTAGGTAAACTAGATACGTAATGTCTACGTATAATATTTTTATACGTCCGAGCAGTTTTACACTATATTGTACGTACATTTTGTATCATACTATACTATAAATCGACCGTGAAACCGAAACCAAGGAGAGAAGGAAAAGAAAAGAAAAAAAAAATGCTTCAAAAATTCTTCCTTATATAACGTAGGTTTAGTAGCTAAGCTATACCCACAAACGTTGTACGTGTAACGTAGAGAAAACGCACGTGGGTAATTTTTTTCTTTCTTCTTCGTGGTGGTCTGTCTGTAGTATTCTAGCTAAATGCGGTATATGTTTGCAGTAGTGTAACGATCCACGCTAAATTTTACGGGTCATTGGGTTATTACGAGCTGCCACATCGTAAGGAGTACTATAAAATACATTGTGATGCACAGCTTATATCCTCTAGCGTAAGATGTACCTGTACCTATACCTAGATTACCTTACCTACCCAATGTCGCTGTTAGTGATTCTCAATATTTTATGCCAACGGTACTGCGTTGTGTGTGTACTTATACACCTTTGTACTGCATTTCTTGTGTGTGTGTGTGTGTGTGGATGTTGACGTCGACGTCGACGATGTCTGGCTTTTAAAATCCTCGATCGTATGCGAGATTATACCTTCGTCGACGTTTTTCGCTTGCCTCGGGTTATATGATTATTTTATGAACAGCATACGTTTAAGATGTATCTTTTTATTTGTGTGTGTTCGTAGACTTATTTTGCTATGTATCTACTTTGTGTCTAATCCTTTGCGTCGTCGAAGTAGTCAAGTCTTTGATTCGAACCACAATATTACTTGTGTATAATTTTTATTCACAAATCGAATGCCTACTTGGGAAAAAATTTCATTGTAATGTTAAGATGTACTTTCATTTTTTTTTTTTTGGTACGTGCATCCGGGAGCACGAGTTTCTCCCTTTGTTTTAAATTGAACATGAGATTATCGTAGGCTTGGTTTGGCTTCATAGCAGTACGTAGAAATTTTTCAACAGAGGAGATGGCAAGCTTGAAGTCTAAAGCGCAGTGAGGGCGAAATTTTGAAAAAAAATGTACTTTTAAGTCATAAACACTGCTTTTTTTGGAATTTGACTTTCAAATTTAGAAGTCTCATTAATAGAGCTATGGATTTTCTACAATTTGGGAATTGAATTCAGGGTAAATGTAAAAAAAAATGCATCGCTCAGCTTTTTCAGCCTGATTTTTGTGACATATTATGATCGTGAGAATGAAAAAAAGCATCGCTTTATGATGCTTTTTTCCTAATCAATATTCAGTGTAGGAGGTATTCAATGGGCCCAAAAAGTCAAAAACTCCAAATGGCACATCAAGGGTCCTTACTGACTCTATATACCTAATTTCAACTTCTTAGTCTAATTTGGAGGGGAGTTATGCGAGGAACAAACTCAAAAAATGAGAGAGAAAAACAACCAAAAACCCACGCATTCGCAGCTGTGAGAGGGTGCAACGAGGTTGAAAAGTTGAGATCCCCAAAAAGACACATCTAAAGTCCCTACTAAATTTACATACCTAATTTCAGCTTCCTAGCTCCGTTTGGAAGAAAATTATGCGAAGAACAAATCCAAAAAACTCAAAAAAGAGAGATAAACTGACCAAAAAACCGCATTCCCAGGATTGTGAGGGAGTGCAATGGACCTCATGAAAGGCAGATCTAGGGCCTCTCCTGAAGCGGATGTAGGGCATTAATTTTACATGATTAAGGGCAATATTTCAATTTTATATATCTCTCATGGATGATTTTACAGGAGTGCTTAAAGAATGGTTCTTTCGTGGTTTGTCAGGAATTTTTTTTACATCATTATTTTGTTTCAGTAAATTCATATTTGAATGAGCCAAGTACACATACCTTTGTTCATTAAGGTCGGTTTTTTTTTTTTTTGTACCCTTTTCAGGAGTCCTCAATTGGCATCCCAACGCACAAAACTACAATATAAATGGTTCAAAAAGAAATTTATTTTAAAAGACGTAAAAAATGACCATTTTCAAGTGCCATGTTTACTGTATATTTCAGAAAGCCAGAAGTTGTTTCTCTTTTGGGAGAGGAGGTAGCCATAAGCTAAATTTTTGAATACCTGAGCGAAGCGAGGGCGAAATTTTTTTTAAATATAATTTTAAATGAAAAAAAGGTGTATATCTCTAAGTTTTAGCACCAGTTTTGGGGATTTTATTAGGAAAAAAATAAACAAATTTTCATGACGTATTACAATCATGAGAATTGAAAAAAAACGTCGCTTCTAATCAGCATTGCGGGTAGAATGGGTTCAATGGGGCTAGAAAGACGAAACCCCAAAAAGACACATGTAGGGTCCCTACAGACGGGACATACCTAATTTCAACTTCATAGCCCCATTTGGAGAAGAGTTATGCGAGGAACAAATTCTAAAAATTAGAAAAAATCGACCAAAAAAACCTTATATTTAGGGCTGTGAGGGGGTGCAATGAAGCTAAAAAGTCGAAATCCCCAAAAGGCACATCTACGGCTCCAATTAAATGTATATACCTAATTTAAACTTCCTAGCTCATTTTGGTGAGGAGATAGGGAAGGAACGGTCCTTTTTCAAAGTCAAAAAGAGGAAAACCCCTCATATCTCCCCTCCTAATTAACCCAGGAGGTTGATTTTTGAATATTTTATACGAATTTGAATTCTGTATCGATTGGCTCAAAAAAGAACAATTTTTGTGTTTTTGGTCTTTCAGCACCCCCTCCCCCTAAATTGGAGCAAAACTAAATTTTGATCCAAGGTCATCCTCTGCCAAACTGAGTCGTTTGATTGAATTGGAGCGATTTTGGTCGGTATCGAGCAGAGTAAATGATTTTAATGTTCAGGGGGAAAATAATAAAAAATAAAAATGAATATCTGACGTGACCAAAAATTATTTTAAGACCCCAAAACGGATTTTGTTGGTATTCCTCTCTACCCACTGTCGTTAATCGATAGACTGTAATAGCCTGGTTTTCATTGACAATATACAGAAAATCAGGCTAAAAGGAACTTTCAATTTCTTCACGCTTAATAATCCAATAAATAAAGCCGAAGAAAGCTGCCTATGTGGAAAGTTGGGCGGCAAGCTGAATTTTGGCATACTGGTCCATTTTGATATCTTAAAACAAGAATCCGTAAAGTTCCTACCTATCCCCTGCGATTTTCCACCGCTGTTATGGATCTCAGTCCCCCAAACCTGTTTTTTGTCCCATATCTGCCTAAATATTGATCCTAATGCGGAAATGGGGTCTATAAAAGTTTATCTACATTAAATTTTTTGTAAAATGAGCTTCCGATGATTTTAGTAAACTCGAGGGGGGGGGGGGTAGAACTGCAGTTAAACAAAGAAAAGAGTCATACAATTCCGTGATGGTATTCATAGAAAATGCAAAGGTGCCGCTGACCACATACTCAGCGGTAATATGAGCAGAAGAGGTCCATCCCCTCTCTCTCCCCCTCTCATTACAGTGAACTTTGACATACGAAACCAAATAGTATTATAAATAATGTATACGATACTATGATGCATGTACTGAGAAGTATTATCAGTTCATCATGTATTCTACTCTTCTATGGACCCCCCCTTTCAAATATTGTATTACCGCAAAATCTTTTTGTGATAAGACCAATGAATTTAAAGAGTGCGGCCAAGGAGTTGTACCGTATATTGAAAAATAAAAAGGACCGAAGGTGAAAAAGTTTTACTTTTCGAGGGCCCATTTTTCCGCCTTACTACCTTAAAATAGAGACCCATCCATTTTTTGTAAATAAGTTTCCAATATCAGTTATTCGTTGTCTGTCTTGAAAACTGACATCATTAACAAAATGTGAAACTTATTATTAAAAAAATTCTAAATGTTTACCGTCGAAAATTTTCCAACCCCTCGAATGATATTTTCCTGCACATTTTCTACAGCAAAAAGGATTATTTCACATTATTTCTACGAGTAACACTAAAAATATATGTACAGTCTTCCTTTTCATCATGAAATTTTGAAACATGAAAACTATAGCACAGAAATTTCCACATTTTAGTGAATGTAAACTCCAGTTCACATAGATTTTTCTTTATTATTACGAACAAAAAATGTTGTAAAAAAAACTAACAGGCATAATACTCTAACCTTCGTTGCTAATTGGATTGATACAGGTTAAAAAAAGAAGAAAAACATCAAAGGGTAAACAAAATAAAGATGAGTAAAAAAATTCGAAAATATCCACGTGTATAAAATTTTTGCTGCCTGTCAATTTATTCTTCTCTATAACTTTTTTTTGCCATTAGCCATAGCTTTATTCTGGATAAATTCATTTTTTTAAAGTTATACAACATTGATATTATTAAATTCACTAAAATAGTAGAGGAAAAAAAAATGAGTATTTTTCTCTAACAATAAATGAACGAGAGAAATTTTCAAAAACATCGCATATAATCAAAATTTTCTCCATTTAACAAAACTACCCTCTGTACAACTAAACCTTGACTTTTTAAAATTTACGACAAGCCATGAGGTAGAATACGAGTATTTAAATTCTCTAATTTACACAAGCTTCAAATTCCCATGCGATTTTTACCATCTCCGCAATGATATCCGCCAAGGTTATTCGGTTAAAATCAAATTTCACTACGTAATTACAACCGCACACAGATGAAATTGCCAATAGTCTCGGTTAACCGCATTAATTTCGGTAAATTTTAATTTATTCATTTTTTTTTCAGATAATTTTTTTCTCTTTGTTAAAATTTTAATGAAGCGAAAGTTGTAATTTTTTTCGAATATACGTTTAGGTTGGCATTTTATCCCAAGATAATGTTTTTACAACAATTATTACGTTAACATTCCCAAGTGATATGTCTCGTCTCCTATCGCAAATTTCAGTTCTGCAGTAGCTCAATTTCCAACACAAATACATACAACGAAATAAACAAACAAACAAACATACAATCCAATATTTAGATTCGAGTAAGTGGTATGGTGAAAAGAAGAAAGTAAGCCGACGATGTAAACAAAAAAAAAAAAAGCGACGCAAAGCGATGCTTTTTCAGCCTGATTTTTGTGACATGAATGGGTCACTTATAAAACTGCACGAGTCTCCAATTTTTCAATTTTTACTTTTTGATTGTTTTTAATATAATTTTTTACGCCGAATTTGCAATTTTCAGGCTTAAAAAAGCAAATTTCATTGCGGAACACCATAAATCCAACTTTGAAATTTTAAATTTCATGTATCTTTTTTCATTTTTATACCGAAATTGACTTACGAAGTTTCGTTTTTACGTTGTTCCTCCCTTTGTTAACCCAAAAGTGTATTGTAATGATATTAAATTATCTTTTTTACGTTTTTTGTTTCAGATAGAGTGTCTTATATTTATACTGTGCATCGATTTTCCCTGTTTTTACTAGTCATAAGTACGATGATTTACAAAATGACTCAAGTCCAACGACTTTAAACAGTTCTCTTGCGTCTTGAGCAATCGTTCAACCACAACCAATCAAGAAATCAGGTTAGTTGGGTCTAGATAAACATTTTAGCATATGTACGACATTTTCCATAACCGATTATTGCAAGATATTCAGTTTTTTGTCTCTTGTAAAATTCTACCAATCGGAATTATGTTGTTTTAGAAATGACCCATTCAATATTATAATTATGTGAATTGAAAAAAATATACTTTTTTCTTAATCAGTAGTAAGGGTGGAAGGGTGGATGGTGCAATGAGGCTAAAAGGTTGATATTTCCAAAAGGCACATCTAGGACCTATACTTGTTTGGTATACCAAGTTACAAGGGGGGGGGGTGATATGCGAGGAACGAACTAAGAGAACTTTTTTAAAGTTGTGAGGGGATGCAATGAGATATATATCAAATTTCAACTTGTTAGCTCAATTTTGAGAGGAGTTGTGCGAGGAACAAACTCAAAACAAAAGAAAACCCGTCAAAAAAAAATCACATTTCTGGGCTGTAAGAGAGACCGATGGCCTAAAAAGCTGAAACCCCAAAGCACATCTAAGGCTCCTACAAAGTCTACGTACCAAATTTCAACTTTCTAGCTCAATTTGGAGAAAAGATAGGGAAGGAACAGACGTCTTTCAAGATCAAAAAGGGGAAAACGTCTCATATGTTTCCTCCTAATGAACCTAGGGGGCTGATTTTTTTGGGTATGTTATGCATCTTTGGATTGTCTATCAATTAGCTTACAAATGAATAGTTTTTGCGATTTTAGCCCTTCAGCATTCTCTTCACGAAATTTTGGCACAACTGAATTTTGACCCCCAACTCGTACACACATTAGAATATTCCTCAATCTGAAGCCTGTTTCCCAAATTTGACCGATTTTGTTCGGTATCGAGCTGAGCAAGTGATTATTCCTTTTGGGGAAAAAATAAAACTGAAGTATTTTGAAAGAAAAGCATCGCTTTGCGATACTTTTCCGGTCTCATTTTCGTGATATATTGCACATCATGTAAATTTACAAAAAAACTTGGAGTGTAGGAAGGGTTTGATGCGACTAAAAGGTCGAAACCCCCAAAAGGCACATCTAGGGTTTCTATTGAGTGTACATACTTCATTTCAACTTCTTAGCCTAATTTGGGGGAGGGAGGGAGTTATGCGAGGAATAAACCTCAAAGTTGGAAAAATCGAGCACACGTGGGGGGGGGGGGTTGGGGTAAAATGAGGCTGGAAAATT
>FIZR01007049.1:0-13690 GCA_900060175.1 Ferrisia virgata
GACTCTTGTGTTATATTGACCTACGGTGGAGGAGGGGGGGGGGGTCTCAACAAAATCCGTTTTGCGATCCTAAAAGACCATCATGACCGTTTTTGGACATGTTAGATATTTATTTTTATCCCCCCCTCCCATCCGTAACAAAATTATTTACTCTGCTCGATACTGACCAAAATAACTCCAATTCAGTCAATCGGCTCGGTTTGATGGCAGATTAGATGTATATGAGGGAGAACGACCTTGGGTGAAAATTTAGTCATGTTCAAATTTAGGGGTGGAGGTGCTTATGGGCCAAAAGCGCAAAAATTGTTCTTTTTTGAGTCAATCGATAAAGAATGTGAAGTTGCATAACATATCCGAAAATCAGCCTCTTAAATAAATTGGGAGGAAGGTTATAGCCCCCCCCCCCCTATTTGAACTTGAAAAAGAGCTATTCCTGCTCTATCTTCTCACTAAATTGACCTAGGAAGTTGAAAGGTATGTATATTTTATGGGGCCCCACATGTGCTTTTTGGTAGTCTCGATTTTGCAGCCTCATTGCATCCCCGCACAGCTTGAAAAATGTGGTTTTTTGGTCAGTTTTTCCTATTTTTTTAGTTTGTTCCTCGCATAACTCGGTTCTAAATTGAGCTTAACAGATTTTGTACGGTTCCTAAATGTCGCTTTTGGTAGTCTCAACTTTTAAGTCCCATTGAACCCTTCCTACTCTGATTACTAATCAGAAAAAAAAACATCTTGTCCAATTCACATGATAATAACATCTCACGAAAATCAGGATTCTCCAAGATATCCCAACTCTGAATCTCCGATCAGGGGGTCTGATAGCATGAAAGCGTGAATGAGTTCTATGGTGGGGGCTGCTTCATAGAAATGGCACTGCGATGGATGGCGAGCTCATGTAGGTACAGTACCATCTTAAGTGACTAAAATGTACTGATGATAAGCTGATAATGGGGAGAGAAGGCTTAAGCCTCCTCATGTACTCCCTTATCTCCGCTAATATTTCTTACATACCTGGATAGAAAAAATCCATGAAAACCAAGTCTTCATTTCCATGGTGGGCAATTTTAAATTTTACCATATTGTACAATTTTCAAAAATTTTCAAAAAAGACGGGAGCCACACTCATATCATTATGTGGGATGGAGGTTCAGTGCAGTGCTCTGCTGTAAAAATTCCAGCTGTTTTTCTCAGTGACCTGGCCAAGAACATCTCAAAGGGAGGAAGACTGTCAGCTCCTTGCGTATTTATTTTTTTTCGTAAAATAGATGCAGTATAAAGATTTTTCGGATATGAATTCGCAGAAATAAAGTAAAATAGAATAAAGTAAAATGTAGAAAACAATTCTTTAACCATTATAAAGTTCATTTTTGGAAGTTTTATGAAAAAAAATCATTGAACAGTGTGAATAATTATAAAATTTTTTCGAGCCCCATGGAAATTCAAACCGCAAACCACCGCATTGCCTATTTTTTCCACACGGTGCAAGGGTCCAAATGCATCACTCAAGCTGCTTGCTCTATTCGTTTCAATTACCAATTCAGTTTCATATTTCTCCCTCAAAATCAATTTCGCCTGTTCTTTTTTTCTATGGCGTTCTTTTTTCTTTCTAGAATTTAAATGACTAGGTAGGTAGGTAGCCAGCTAGTATTTAGGTATGTGTTTTTTGTAAAAAAAAAAATCATGCCAATCTTCAAATCTCTTCTCGTCCGTGTTTAAATTTAATTTTTAGAAAGGTTTCCTTAGTAAAGCCTGCAGTCTCCTTCGGAGACTTGTACTAATCGGTGGCATTTATTTTGTAAACATAAATAACCAGATTCCCCGGAGGGCCAGCTCGACGGCGGGCACAAACTTCTTCCATCGAGTACTGCGTAAAATCGTTCGACTGATGGAAGACAAACTTTTAAATAAAATTCGAAGCATAAATAAATTTAAAAATATCACGACCATATTCCTCACGGATAGAAAACTCATACGAGACGACTTAACTTTAAACGAAATTTTCTAGTTGATAGTTTGCTTTTTCGCATTTTCGGATCAAAAATCTTCGGGGGTTTAGCTTTCGGTCGACAGAGAACGAAATTTGGTGGCAATTTTTTTGTCTTACAAAACATTTGGCAGGCTCGTTAAAATTGAAGTCGGCGTTTAGACATAAATTAACCTCTGCTACGATAAAACGTCAGTTCGTATCGAGGTGGTTGCGTTTCAACGTGGTGGCAATGCGTTGGCGAAGTACAATCTGTGAATTAATTTACCCCTAAAAGATGTTGTAAATTCGTGACTAGAATATGTAGAACATTGATACAATCAATTTACACGGATTACGATGAGAAAACGTAGTATTGTAAAGAGAAAGAGTGACACAGAGAGGGAGAGAGAGAGCGAGAGAAGCGGAAATTTGAGTGTCTGATAAGTGCTTGTCTAATGAAGAAGTCACATCAAACTTACAGCATTGTAAAGGATGTAGAGCAGCGCAAGGGCTATTCTGTAGGTACCCGTATCGGGACCGAAGAATTTAACATGACTTGCCCATTAATATAACCTTCAACCGGAGCTGCAATAACCTTACTCTCTGGGTTAGAAATCCTTTTCAGACAACTAATACCTTTCACTATTACAATAGATGTTTGGCGGCGGATAAATTATGTTTTCAAATTAATAGACGAGCGTACCAACTCTTCAGGCTGGACGTACCTACATTCTAACTGAAAATGGAAATTTATGCTTTTCGACGGTTATTTTATGTATTTTCGTTTGTTTGTTACTTTTTTTTTTTTTTTCAGGGACCAAAATACCACCGTCGATATCAGCACCACCTACCGAACCGGTGTCTGATTCGATCAACGTATCGGTACCGAGACGAGTTAGTTGGGTATCCCGTAGCACGCCGGCCAGCTGCTCGCAAACCGATCGTAAAAGAAGAATGCCTTTCAAACATTTAACCAGACAGAGATCATTTTCGTTAGAATCGCAAACTACAACTGTACCGAAGAGTACGAGTTTAGATATAAATCGTAAATGCGTTTCGCTAAAATCAAGCCCCTTAATTTCCGCTCACCATGTTTCTACTCTTCCAGCATCTTTTTCTATGAAATCTTCTATTAGTTGTTCTCCCCTTGGTGTTCAAAAACAATCTACTCCCGAAAGGAGTATTATGGCTGAATTGAGACGTAGTAGTGAAATTTTCAAAAGTATTTTGTTAAATTTATCCATCAAAGAAAACGATTCCATATTGGAGGTTGTGCATTCGTCTACGTCATCCATCGTGGACAACGACGTCGATGTCGATAATCTGATGGCATCTCATAAACAACACTGTTTGGAGAATTATCGATATTTCGGCGATACGAGTTCGTCGTCTTCGACTTCGTCTACGTTTTCGTCCAGATCATCGTCGCCCGATCGGAGTAGTTTTTGCGAATCCGAACTCGACGAAGGTGAAAAATATTCCAAAGTGATGCAAGATATGGAATCCACTACTTATTTGAAAGTCAGCTCCAATATATCACCTAATAAACTCGGCGAAATGAGCGAAACCTATGGAAGAAACTATTTGTACGGTTTGCCACCTCTTTTTTTAGCCGTCGTCAGAGGTAACGCTATCGTCACCGGATTACTTATGAAATATGGAGCGAATGCCAATTTTCAGGTATGTGCATATTTTTTGGATACGTATTTTCTTATGAGAAAAAATACCAGCGGTGTATTAAGAAGAATACTGATGGTAATACTTTGGGCAGTCAATGGTATACCACTTGTATACTACTGGTAACTTAGTGGTAAAACACATTTGACGGTGGAGTTTCTATCTCTGAAAGGTAGTGCCTTTGGTTATTTACCCTGATTGGATATACCTACCGGTGGATTTCTGCCAATAAACAAAGCTTACCCACTGTTATTTTTTCCAAAAAGTATTCATTTTGAATAATATTTCTATGAACTAAAGGTTACATAATAATCTGAATTATACTTATAAATTGTAAATTTAATGGAGGAGAATCACAATAATGAGGGGGGGGGGTTAAGGTTAGTATTATTTATATTTATTTATTCAGAAAGGGGAAAGGATTTCCAAAAGGAGGAGAAGGGGACAGAAGGGCCCACACCACCGTGAGTAAAGTCCGTGCCTTTAGGTCAGTTCCCGAGTTGGTCTCATTATTCCACCAATGATGATGCTGACAATTCTTAAGTTATTGTTAGTCACTCTTGGATAACTATGCCAACCTCCATAGAGTAAACTTAGGGTCTAGGGAGGAAGAAAGTATTGTTGGGGGGGGTGAGGATTAATCGACTATCGGATGCTGGCCTTCATTCATTGGTTTTTCCAAAAAGGGACAAATGGGGGAAAAAGAGGAAAGGAAATTGAAGGAGGGAAAAATTTTGAGTTGATAAATTTTCAGGTAGACTTTACCACTGGTTAATGGTGCACCATTGATTACCAGAGGTATTTTGCACAAATATCGCTGATATTGTCCGCACAGGTTAATTGCATCGAAATTAAATAACACTTGATTCGCTTCTACAGAGCATGAGCATTATTTAGATTTTAAAATCGTGATGTCAGCAGGAGTTAGATAGAATATGTTTCAGAATAAAAGACCGGTGCGTTTTATTTTTTGCTGATTCAAGTTGGCGAAATGATTCAAATTGTGTTGTGTATCTCGTGAATTTTTTCGTACCACCAGACTTCTTTTATGCCCTAAACACGAATCTGAATAGTCTGGTCTTGTGGGGAATGAGCTTTCCCCTAACTTGTTGATTACATCTCCCTCCACAATCTAGCTTTCAACTAAATCGTACGAAATATAGGTAGTAAAGCAAAAATAGAAACTATAAAACTAAATCAGCGTCAAATTTCCCATCAAACGACTTTTGAATGGCATTCTAAAACCTATTGAATGGCCCTTTACTTGCATGAAGAGAGGGTTTTTGTGAATCATGATATTCGGAGAGCTTGTTTCTCATTCTAATGCTGAACTTTTAAAAAAGGTAAAAAACGTTGTCGACCGTAGGTCACTTATGAAGTGGACCAAATACAGAACATCGCCCAACATCACTCCAACATGAATGATGAAATACACCTGTGTATGGATTTTGGAGCAAACCACTTGGACGATGCTTGAAAAATCATTTTGAGCACCGAAAACCACAATTCACTAGCACCTTATCCAGCCTGAAATCCAGTAGAGTTTTTGAACAATTTTTTCCCTACCTTCCAAATTGTTTTTTACGATTATCTACGTAGAATGTATTCAAACAGTTTTTGTGTACAATTTGACTCATGGGTGTGATTAGGAAACGATTTCACATGAAAATGTGAATTATTGTAATTTAAATAGATTTATCGTGCGAATGATTTTTAAGGGGGTTGTTCGAGCTGCTGAATACGAATCTGTTATTAGTTTTTTCGTAAAACAATTTCGAAAGTATATAAAGTAATATTTCCGATTTTTAGCTTTGTATTTCACTTACCTGCCTCAATTGTAATTAAAAATTACGAAAAAGAAACAAAATTAAGTGTAAATTGGGCAAGTGGTGTGTAAAATTTTTTCGAACAAATGCAACTATTCTATGAGCGAAAAACGTGATGGAAAATCATCGAAGATTTAGCAAAACATTGATAGAAATTTATGAAAAGTGTTCAAAATTGATCAAAACTGAAGAAAAAATTTTCTAAAATGACTGAAAATCGACCCAAAACATGTAAAAAATTGATCACAATTCACTAAAAAATTATGAAAAACGAGCGAAAAATGAACAAAAATATACAAAAATTGTTGAAATTCACCAAAAACTGTTGATCAATAATCAAGGAAAATTGTTGAAAAATACGAATGTGAAAATCGTTCCAAAGTATTAAAAAAATCGTTATAAATCATCGCAATTTTGGTGAAAAGTCGTTGAAAATTGGGTAAAAAAACTGACAAGAATTTGTAAAAAATGCGAAAAATTAATCAAAAATCACGAAAAAATGTTGAAAATTTTGTAAAAACTGGCCAGAAATATGAAAAAAGTTATTGAAAATCATGCAAAATTTGGTGAAAATTTGACAAAAATGGGTAAAAATATATATACTCCCTTCAATAGGCTTCATACCCCTTAAATTGGTCTCTACACTTTCTTCTACACTTTCTTCTACACTTTCTTTAATAGCTTCCAGACCCCTCATAATAACCTTCAAACCCTATTTAACAGCCTCCAGACCTCTTATATGCTGCAGACTCCTTGCATAGTCGTAATGCCCCCTTCAATAGCCTTCAAACCTCCTATAAGCCCTCCGAATCCCTTATAATAGCCGTCAAGTCACCTTATAATATCCTCCAGTTCCCCTTTAACAGCCTCCTAACCTCTTACACACGGGGGGGGACAGACTTTTTCCCCATTAAATTCTGTTTTCGGAAATTTTTTCGTCCACATTTGAAAAACCAAATAAATTTGAATAGCCGGGAATGTTTACTGGGGGAGGGGGTTGACAAATTTTTTCCTAGTTACATAAAGGAAGTGAGAAGTATACTTAGATAAGAATAGACTTGTGCACATGCCCGAGCGAAGCGATGGCGAAATTTTGAAAAAATTGGATTTTTTAATTATTAAAAAGAGCATATATCCAGATTTTATTTAGAAAAAGGAAGGTTCTCGGTTTTCACTAGTTTATTGAGTTCAGTGATCACATTTTTCCCTCTAAGAAAGAAGAGATTGAAAGGAATTTGTTCTTTAAAATATTAATTAGAAATGTGGCCCGAGCAAAATGAGGTAAATTTTTCAGAAAATATGAACAGAAAATTTGTATTTTAACGCATCTTTCTCAATATTCTCTGAAATTTACCAAACACCAAATTTGTAATTTTTCTAATTTTTTTAGAATAGCTTGAAACTTTTGCGAATAACTCGTGGCTTTTTCACTTCGGAGGTCTCTCTCACCACCACCCATATCTCCTTCGCTTCGGCTCTAAGTACATCGATTGCAATTGCTTTATTTTCATAAAAAAACAATTAAATTTCATGTTTCATTTTTTTAAATATTCTTTACAATTTTCTGATTGTCAAATTTCTGCAGTTCGGAAATTTGGCATTTGGAAAATTGTAAAGAATATTAACGAAGTGCTCCGATGTTAATATTCTTCGTAATTTTTTGAATGCCGAATCTCCGAACGCTTCTTATTCAATCAAGTTGACATAGGGCCCTCAAATTGCTGAGCACGCCTCTGTGAATACAGCTACGTATACCTATCTACTTTGAACAAGTATAGAACTTCGCAGATAATTTTTCCAACTCCGGTAGGGAGTTATACCTTCCTATTCAACTCTCATAATCTTGTCTCTTATTTCACGATACAATTATAAGGCACGTATCTAATTCAAAATAGGGCAGGAATAACAAGTAACGTGTTATGAAGAAAAAAAAAAAAAGGTCCTGCTGACGTTGAAATTTAATTAATGTGTAATAAAATTTACCTTATTGCTTGCGGTGTTTCTTTTATACATCCATCGGACGTGTATTTTAAAATCGCTATCCAATTTCAGGATACTTTTGGAAATACTCCTTTACATTTAGCCATGTGTCAGTCTAATATCCCATGGGAATGTGTACTCGATTTACTAGAAAATGGAGCTCGAATTTGTTTAGCGAATCACCGAGGAATACGTCCGGTGGATCTAACCTCAAAACCAATCTTACAACGTCTTCAGTCACACATAGTAGACAGTTGTTGGCTCAGCATTACAGAACCAAGTCACCAGCATCAAGGTGCTTTTTTTTTTCTTTACATTATTTTGTCTTTATCGTCGCATAAAACACGTGCACGTTTTAACTCGAGATGAAAATTTCATTTTGACAGTTGTAGTGACCTCGTCAAATGTAAAATCGGCTGTTACTCCGGGCTGCATATTGAGGAAGTTACGCTCAAATCCTGGTGAATCGGTTGAAGAAGGTGCGAGCGTCGAATCCGCTGGCTTCTCTCCTTCTGGTTCAGTCAAGAGCAAAAGTAGCATTCGTAGTTTGGAGGTTTATAAAAAGGTGAGTCATTCATGTTTTACTTATCTATTATTACTTGGGTTTAAGATGAGCATGTAGCACGTGACGTATTATTCGCGCTTTGCGCAGTAATCGTCCTGTTTTACCGCAAAAGTTAAATTAATGGTCAACTTTTTAATCGAAATGAATTTCGATGTGGTGAAAACTTCTCCTTATTCTGATTTTAAGAAAATTTTAATTTCACAGCCGAGCCAAGCGAAAGGTTATTTCTGCATCGATGATGTTCTTTTTCAAGTTTTCAAATTGTATTGTGGTAATTGGGTCGAAGTTTCATTTTAACTCAGTAATGGGAAAGCGTGTACAATTATTAGAAGTTATTGTCTCTTGAGTAGCATATTAGTTATGCTCAATAAAGTTGGCAATTTTTGGCTTGGGATTTATAAATATCAAGAAATTATACATCATATTTTACCTTCTAATTAAGTTGATGTCAATTTCTTCCATCTCTTTCTAAAAAGTTTTGAATTTTTATTTGAGTTTATTTTTTTAAAATTCATGTTCAGTTTTATGACAGTGAAAAAAAAAGCCACATTCTTAGATTTTATAAGATCGCCCTTCATTTATTAATCAGTTCATGTTAATACGCTCGTCACTGTCTATCGTCTTCAAAAATCGAATGCGTCGATTTGTTTTTGAAATATTCATTGACTGGGAAGTAAATATTTATTATTTGCAATAAACAAAGAAATTTTTTGAAATGACACATAGATAGCGTTGTGAAATGGAAAAGAAAAGCTCTCTTATTACTCTTTTTGTGTTTTCACTTTTTCAAAATCCGTACATAGCTATTAACTCGGCTCTGATATTTTTTCACTTCGCAACAGGTCAGAGGGTTAAATATAAAAGAAATTATCAAAATTCTTCACCAGATTTTCGTTGTACCTTGTACGACGTGTTTAATTTAATTATTATAATATTTTTTAATAAGTTTTGAAGCGTAATTAAAATTTTATAGAATAGCATCAATTAGTGAAATATTATTATTCTGTGAATTGAAAAAAAGTATCATTTCGCGATACGTTTTTTCTAATCAGTGGTAGGGTTATGGGGCGATATGGGTCTAAAAAGTCAAAAATTCCGAAAAGCACATCTATGGACCTTACTAAGTCTACATACCAAATTTCAGCTTCCTAGATGAATTTAGAAGGGAGATAAGGAAGAAGCAAAACTTTTTCGAGGTCAAAAAGGGAAAAAACCTTCATATTTCCCCTCCTAAATGACCTAGAAAGCTGATTTTTGTTTTTGTTTCGCAACTTTGGATCGTCTATCGATTGGCTCAAAAAGAAACAATTTTTGCGATATTAGCCCCTCAGCACTCCCTCCCCCCCAATTTGGGCACAAGTGAATTTTGGCTCGAGGTCATCCCCACTCCAGAATATCATATCCGCCATCAATCGAAGCCTATTTTCCAAATTTGATTGATTTTATTCGGTATCGAGCTGAGCATATGATTTTTAATATCTGGCAGGGCCAGAAATGTTTGTAACGATCTTCTAGGACCCTAAAACGGATGTTGTTGATTTCCCACAATACTCGTCAACCATAACGCCACGATGCCGTTTTCAAATACGAGGAAGGGGTAGGAGATTAACTTTGTAGTGAATTGTTGAAATTCACTAAATCTATTTACTTGCGGGATTTCAGCAGATTTGCTCGAGGAAGTGGGGATGGGGGGGGGGAGATTTATGCGAGGAATTGACTTGAAAACGAAAAAAATCCCTTTTTGGGGATTATAATGGCATGAAAAGGGACTAGAAAGTTAAAACCCGACCTTTGAGAAAATATAATGGTCTTCTTGCACCGCAAACTGAATTTCGTTCATGCACCCAGTCCTTCGCATCCGCCGCCCTCTAGGATGAGAAATCCTAATAGCGGTTTTCTTTGACATTGTGGCATAGAAAATCAGATTAAAGAATTCAAAAATTAGAGTAAAAATATTTTTTTTTCAAATCATCCACGACCACTGCCAAGTTAAGCGGCATCTACTTACGAGTACGACATTGTCTATAGGTTGAAGTGAGGTCAAGGGACCGTCTGGTGACGGGACCCTTGTGTGATGGCCATAATTTTTTCATCTTTTGCACTCACAGGTCGCAAAGTTTAAATCTTTTTGCTGTGTTAAAAAGATGCACTACTGTGAGGTTGGGATGGATGTTCATTAGAACAAAATGGAATGAAGAAGGTTCTAAGCCGAAAATCTCGCTCGGACCACAAGGATCCCACATGAATTTTCCAAATGCGATTACTATTTGATTCGATTTGAAAAAAAAAAAACTATTGAATCATTCGTATATGAAATTCAATCAATTGATCATCTAGAGATCAATAACTTACCCTTAAAACCAGCGTCCCAATCCGATTAGGAAATAAGATGATGAGAAAAGAAGCGATGTTTCGTTCTTATTCTAAAAGAGTATAATTTTCGCATCCCTGATCTCTTGTTCAGTTTTTGACATTTTTGTATTATTTTCAGAAAGACAGCTCATTTAAAATGGTAAAGAAAGCGTCACTCGTAATTTTTATCATTTTAATTTTTTAGCAACGCGCCTTCGAAGCAAAAATAATCTCATGTTGCGTATTCAAAGTAGACCCGAAATTCGAGTTATGTCTTCTGTGGTATAATTTTCGAATTAGGCTCGCAAAGGCACATAATCTTGTACTTCTTTCGTACTCTATGCGAGCTTCTGTACACATTTATACTGGCCCATGCGTCAAATAAATTGCCTAAACGATGGCTATATATTATACGTAGAAGAATCAAAAGTACAGTAAGGCTAGGTATAATGAGGGGGAGAGGTGGAAACACTAAGGCACGTAGGTCACCTATTTAAACCGGAACGTATATTTGGAAAAAACCGAATCATACAGCGGAATAAATTACAAAAGCTGCCGCATTCCGGGAATCGGCGAAACAGTTGGGAGAAGAGGACATCCGGGTGTTTAGCAGGGAGCTCGAACAGGATAATATAATTTAAATTTTTCATTCGACTCATTGAAAACGGAGCCGGATGGCGGAATTTCGTGCTGAATTATTCGCAAGTCCGGCTATCATTTGGAGGTTTTAAATAGCTTCGCCGTTGTGTGTTTTCTGTTTTGACTGACACGACGAGCGACGCCTTCGCGTAAAGTTGGCGAATAACGAATGATATTAAACGGCAGAAATATTTTGATAAATGACCAACGAATTTGGTTAAATATAGGTTTAGGAGAATAGGTATATACCTACTACCTATAGCTAAAGCTAGTCGAAAACGTAACTGTGTGGGCCAAGTACGCGCAGAGAAAACCGCGATAAATGCATTACACGTGGTAATTAACTTAGATACGTTGGTAAAGGAAATATCTACTGTATGTACCTGCCCTGCAATTCACAGCGATACCTGCACCGAGCGAAAACACCTAAATTTTATAGATAGTTGTACTTTGAAGTTGTCGGTGAGACCCTTATTGCGTTGCGTTGCCTTTCGTTGGGTAACCTTCCGTGATTGTTAAAAAGTTTAAAATACCGATGGGCTTAAATTTTGCGCCACGATGATGCTTGATGCGGACGTAAATTTAATTTTAATCCTTTAAAAGAGGGCTTGTTCTCATTTATTGACTTTGGTAGAGGAAAGTAAATAACCCTCGGGTTATCACAACTATATTTAGGATTATCATTGTCGTATCTGTGGTATACGTTGACCGTTAACAAACTTCTTTTTACCTTTTACCTCGAGTTTCGTTCAAATCATACTTTTCATCGGAGTGATATTAGTGCAGAAGAGGGAAGGGAAAAAGAAAAAAATTAGCTGGGGTGCCATTTTTCAACTCCCTTCCCCTCAGGAACTACCACTTTTTCGTCACATATTTTCTACGTGGGTTCTAATCATACTATTTCAATTTTGTTCAACCTAAATTGTATCCCCAAAGAGTGCTGAACAATTTTTGTATTACAAACATTTTTATAACAGCTAAATTTTTGATGAAAATAACGGTAATTATTTAAACCTATTGTTTAAAAAATGCGAAAACTAACGAAATGAGTTAATTTACGAAGGGTGTCATCCTCCCGAACCATCCTCTTGACTCCAAAGATGTTCAAAATACCAAATGAGTTGATTTAAACAGGATGTTACTTTCCAAACCACTTTTCTGCCCTATGAACCCAAGCCCTTCCCATTCCCTTTTCCAGAATATTTAATTTTCCTTTCTTTGTGCACATAGTAATGACTTGAATAGGTCTGCAAATTTTTAATAATAATGAAAATTTCAAATGAGTACCCCAGTGCTCGTAATATATCCAAAACATCCCCTCCCCTCCCCTTCCCTCCACTGAATTTCATTTATGGTTTTTAGATCGATTTGGAAGTGCACGTATTAACTATGCTGCTAATAATTAAACATTTTTTGAGATATACATCATTTTTGCACCGACTTTGGTGCAAAATTGAACGTGGTATTACAAAATTTTCAACTACCGAAGTATTTAGGGACCGAAAAGATAAACGTTTCAGGGTATAGTTTACCTCTGGTGGACTTATAAAAAATGGCCTGGCTATTACAAACAAAATAGAAATAGATCGGCAAAATATCAATGTTAATATTATAAAAACCATGAAAATTCATTCCATTACGTATTGACTGCCTCGTACAAACATATTCTCTATATTGATTCATTTCGTTACTTTGTACATCTTTCAAATAATATGTTTCAACAGTTACCGTTATTTTTCTCAAAAATTACAAAAAACCGAAAATTATACATTTTATGCCTTTTTTTAGGAAAATTAACGCTAAAGGGGGGAGGCTATTACCAAAATTTATACTTTTGCAGCTTGATTTTCGTAACACATTACAATCATGAAAATTATAAAAAAGCATTGCAGGTAGGAAGGGTTCAAAGGGGCTACAAAGTCGAGACCTCTAAAAGGAAAATCTAGGACCACTGCTAAATGCACAGAACTGATTTCAACTACCTAGCTCAATTTGGAGGAGAATTATGCGAAGGACAAACTTAAAAAATAAGATAAATGAGAAAACCCGATCAAAAAACTGCTTTTTTGGGGCCGTGAGAGGGTGAAATGAGGCTGAAAAGTTGAGACCCCTAAAAGACGCATGCATACCTAATTTCAACTTCCTAGCTCGATTTGGACGGGGAGTTGTGCGAGGAGCAAACTCGAAAAATAAGATAAATAAAAATACACTATCAAAAACCGTTTTTTTGGGGCTGTGAGGGAGTGCAATTGAGCTAAAAAGTTGGAACCCCCAAAAAGCTCATCTAAGGCCCAAACCTAATGCACATACCAAATTTCAACTTCCCAGCTCAATTTGGTGGGAAGATAGGGGAGGAAGAGCCCTTTTTCGAGGTAAAAAAGGGGAAAAGCCTTCGTATCTCCCCTCGTAATTGACTTAGGAGATTGATTTTTGAATATGTTATACAACTTTTGATTTTCTTACAATTGGTTTAAAGAGGGGAAATTTTTGCGTTTTTGGCCCCTTGGCACCCCCTCCCACAAATTGGGACATGACTGAATTTTGACCCAAAGGTCGTCCCCACTCATAAATGGCTAATCTGACACGAAACTGAGCCTATTGACTGAATTGGGGCGATTTTGGTAGGTATTGAGCGGAGTAAATGATTTTAATGTTCGGGGGGGGGGGGTGATAAAATAAAAAGTA
>FIZR01007051.1:1525-13277 GCA_900060175.1 Ferrisia virgata
CCCCCGGTCACCGATGGTCGATAGACTGTAATGGTCTGGTTTTCATTGATAATATGACATAGAAAATCGAGCTAAAAATGAACTGTGGATTGAAAATTTTCCACGGAGTTCAGTTGAAATGCTCTATAACCCCCTTCCCCCGCCATCAATCACTGCAAAGAATTAACTGCATAAAATATTCAAAATAACCTAATACCATTCAAGTTGGTACAAACAGAGTGGATGGTTCACCCAGTCCACACCAGTTGATAAGTCAATAATTATATCACATAAATGCCACTTTATGATGCATAATAATTAATGAACACTCAATTTTTTGAGACATTTGTAAAAAAAAAAAAAAAGGTTTTATAATTCGATGCACAATACCAATAAATACCTACAATTAGGCTTAATTACTTTGTACACATCAAAAATACGTGGTCGTAATAAAGCATTCAATTTCGGAGGATAATTTGACATTTTTTCGATACCTCGACTTACTACGTAAGCGTCATCGTATACGAAAACTAATCCTTATCATTAATCTGGATCACTGTGTCAAAATTGCCAACCTAATGAAACCGATATCAACCTACGTGACTTTTATTTAATCGCGTTTCAAAAAATTAATTCGTACGGATGAAATTTTCGTCATCTAGCCATAGATACTACGTGCATTAGCTCGAAGACTTCAGCCATACTGTCGATGTAACTAACTTTCTGACCACATTTATGCGTCATCAGCAGATGAAAATGGTATAGTCATGATACCCTTGTGCAATCGCCGATTAACTTTACTGCTGACTGCGACTGACTAATAGTAATTCGAAAAAATCTACCGGATTCCGTCAGCAGCCTATGCGAGTAGCATGGCACTGGCCTATATGCCATTTAAACTCCTACATACACTCCAAACTGACATCAGTCATTACGAAATGGCAATTCTTTTTAAATCATAACATCCCATATTGTCATGCACAACAAGCAGAGCTCATCTACGCAAGCTTAAGTGATCAGTTTTCCTTTCAACTCTCAACTCTCAACATTACGTTGATCATTTTTTAAAAAAAATCCTCATTTATCTTTATTTTTGCTTTCAAATACGCGCGTATATAGATAGAGGGAGAGAGAGAGAGAGAGAGAGAAAAGTGAAATGGAGAAACAACATCATCTGATCAAATAGACAGCGAACATGAATCAGTCATTGAGATGGAATAGAATTCCGTTCTCGTGAATCATATTTATTGCACGCGATTAATCAAACTTACGACATAAAAAGTCTCGCTAGTAGGGACATATATGATTTGAAAACGTCTCCATTAACCGGGATGACTTTATCGGAATATTAACTACCTAGGTGGTATGTCTGCGTAGTGCCCAAGTACTTTGTTACACATCGATTTGAGAAAATTCACTTCTCTTCGACTTTTTGCCCAATGAAAGGCGAAGGTATAATAGGCGTAACTTGGAAATTGAAAAACAAAAACACGAAAAGAAATTGAGTGCTTGCAACATTATTTCGACGTTTTTATCAATTTTTTTAATAGATACGTTCGATGTAATCCACGATTGAAATTCGTTTCATTATAAAATCTTGATACAAAGTGCAGAGGCAGATAGATAGAGGTATATAAGACTTTCCACGATGCAATTATTACTTACAAATTATAGGTACCTCTGCTCGGTCATTACTTCCGAACGTGATCGAAGAATAATTTCAGCAGTCAACTTCAGTGAATTTACCATATGAAAAAAAAAAAAACAACCTGGCCATCTTTTGTGTAAAAATAAATAGAATAAATATAAAAACCTCATCGAACAATGTAACTGTAAGTATTTGGTTTTAGAAAAAAAAAGCGGGTCATATTGAATAGAAATCCATCACGATTCGTGGAGATTTTTTTTTTTTTCGTGAGAATATGGCCATTTTCTAATATAGCTCACCAATGTTAGTCGGTCGGCAGTAAAGTAAGTAAACTTTTACCAGTCTGAGAGCTTTATGGAATGTCGTTCTAACACGCGACCAACCTGTTCGTGTAGGTTAATTGGACGTTTAAGGTATACGCAGACGAACATTCGGAGCATTTATGGAAACCTCGTTGATAAGTTGCTGGTTTAGCGTATTTATCGGAAAATAAAGTACCTAGGTACCTGTAAGTGTTTAGTTTAAATGCGATGCGGTGCATTCTTCGAAGAGGAAATGAGTTATTTGTTTATATCTCGGCGCTCTTGTCTGCGCTTCTAAACATTTCAAGGTCGACCATGTTTGTGGTCCGTGAACCGCAAAAAGATCTAATTGTTCAATTACCATTGCACTCGCATTCGACCTGATTGTTTATGTTGTAGTCGTACCTATAAGTACTTTCGGATAATGTCGACTGTGCTGATTCCTTAGTTGACTTTTTTTTTTTTTCCACAGAGTTTCTTTTCTTTAGCCGGATTTTATAAGAGGAAAGGTCAAGCTATTGTGTTTTATTCAACTGTCTGAAGAGAAGGAGAATCGAGTCTAAAGGAATTATATATTTTTTATGTTGCATATCGAAGACCCCCATCAACTAATTATAGAAATAACATTACTCAAAACTAAAAATTACAAGCTTATCTTTTCAATTTTCCTCAACATTTAAACTTAACCATTACTCTTCTCTTCACTTCGTTTTTACTTTTATTTTCATTTTTTTTGATAGTAAAAACATTCTGTCTTAAACATTACAATTTACAATTATCAAATAATATCCTTCCACACGACACTAGACTTATCAGAGGCAGTTCTCATTCTTAGTGTATGAACGTAATTAATTGTTTATCAGTTATTGGAATTTCAACTTTTTTTCTATGTATAATCCAATCACACATCATCAAATGAACCCGAGACATATAATCATAAGCTGGTGAGCGTTTTACCTTCTCCAGTCCTCATGCTCCAGCACCAGTTCAAATTTTATCTACGATGTTTTTTACAATTCAGCATTGTGAAAAATTGCTTAGCATTTTTTTTACAGCATTCAACTTTTTCGTCAAACACAATCCAGCTGCTGATGGTCCAGATCTGTCAACACTTGATCATTAGCTTGTGATGGTCAACAGTGGACTATCAAGAATTGACCAACAATAATGAACCAGCAACATCCGCACCATCAAGATTTGAACTGTCGACTCTCGACGGTCCAAAACCATCAACGTTGACTGTCAATAGTGAACCATCAAAAGTCAGGCTGTCAAGAGTTGACCAACAATAGTGAACCAGAAACATCCGCACCATTAAGATTTGAACTGTCGACTCTCGATGGTCCAAAACCATCATCGTCGACTGTCAATAGTGAACCATCAAAAGTCAGACAGTCAAGAGTTGATCAACAATAGTGGACCATCAAGATGCTGACTGCCAATAGTAAACTGTCAAGAATTGACCAACAATAGTGGGCCATCAAGATGCAGACTGTCAATTCTTGACAGTTCAAACCCATCAACAGTTGACTGTCAACAGCGGACCATCAAGATGCAGACTGTCAAATGTAAACTGTTAAAAGTTGACCAACAATAGTAGACCACCAATACCCTCACCACCAAAATTTGACTCTGTTTACTCTTGACAGTTCAAATCCATCAATAGTTGATAGTCAACTGTGGACTGTCAAGAGTTAACCATAAATGGTGGACCATAAAGTGACATAACTTTAAAAAAAATAACATTTCTCAAGTGAAGGAAGTAACATTTTCAATTTTTAACTTAGTTCTTTACTGGCCTAAATTCAAATTTCAAAAATTACAAAAAGGAAATGAAACCAAGGGAAAGTCGAGTAAGCAGCGTATAAATAGATATTTTGGAATATATTATGAGAAGAAAAATTTTCTACAAAAACGACTCTTTCATGAATGAAAAACACGATGAAAAAATATTATTTCGAATTTGCTAAGATGTTTCAATGGTTTTAAAATTTGTTAACAATCACAGAAATTGGTGTGTGAAAAATCACAAAAATTTTGAATAAAAATGTAAAAAAGTTTTTAAAAATTAAAAAAAAAAAATTGTTGAAAATCATTAAAAATAGGCTAAAATGCGTAAAAAATGCAGAAAATTGATCTAAAAACATGAAAAAATATTAGAAATTATGAAAAAATTCACCTAAAATATGAAGAAAAACATTAAAAATCAGTGAAAATTGGGTAAAAATGTGACAGAAATAAGTGAAAATTGGCCAAACATCGTTGAAAAAGAATAAAAATTGAATAAAAATTGTGTAAGAAATCGATTCTAAAATAATAAAAAAAAATTTCGAAAAAAGAAGTGAAAATTGACTAAAAATATGAAAAAAATCGTAAAAATCATGAAGAATCGTGTAAAAATTCAGATTTTTAAACATTTTTCTCGTAATTTTGAATAAATTTTCGACATTTTTCAAACATTTCTGTCAATTTTCTATAATTTTCAACGTATTTCTCATATTTTTGTTCAGTTATCACTTGTTTTTCGACATTTTTTCGTGATTTTTGATGAATTTTCAGCACTTTATCCTCATTTATGTCACATTTTTAATCAATTTTTAACGATTTATACCGATTTTATTGTCACATTTTAGATAAATGTTCACATATTTTTAACGTTTTTTCGTGATTGATCAATTTTTTGCGATTTTTTTCCATCTTTGTTAAATTTTTACCCAAATTTTAATAACTTTTTTAAAAATTTTTTCCAAATTTTTGGACAATTTTCACATTTTTCAACATTGTTTTGTAATTTTTGATCAATTCTCGATGGCTTTTAATGATTTTTTTTTTCGTATTTTTAATGAATGTTTAGCACTTTTTTACCCATTTTTGGCATATATTTATCTAATTTTCAATGATTTTTAACGATTTTTTGCGCAATTTTCACACTTTTTAACATTTCTTCGTAATTTCCGATAAACTTTGCAGCACTCTTTACCCATTTTTACTCAATTTCTTTTACATTTCAGTTCAATTTTCACATATTTTTTCAACATTTTTTCGTGATTTTTGTTTAATTTTTGATGACGTTTTACGTTTTTTTTTTTTACACGTTTCAGATAAATTTTCACACAGTTTTCAACATTTTTTCGTATTTTTCGATCGATAAACAAAAATGTACATGAAATAAGATTTTTCGAGATCGAAAGTAACAGAGATGAAATAAATATTAAAATCACGGATTGAATTTTAACCATTCGTTGTACGATCAAAAGGATCAAATAAGAAATGAGGGATGTGTATTACGAATCAAGTTGGCACGGTATCTCCCAAATTGCTGAGCACCCGTTTGCAGCGATCAAAAGGTTTTATAGAGGATGTTCACTGTTCAGCTTGACCGAGCTCTCACTTTGGCTTTGTCTCCCTTCAAGAAGTATTTACAAATATCCACTCAATCAGCAAAACCACATCTTGAGAAAATTCTAACATAATTATAAAATCACCTACGATTCGTTTGTATGTACGTCCTACGTTGGTATTCAGATCTATGAAGAGGGAAATCAATCGATAACACGCTGAGTCACGTGTAACAAGAATCACATTATATAAAATAGTCTATCATTCATCGATACGGATCCTACACATAAGTAGTTTAGTGTATTACATATAAGTAAAGGTATATCTACATAAATGCCATTGAATCGACAATACAAATACTACAGATACTGGCAATCCAACAGTTACCGAAAAGTATACGGATACACAGTACACACAGTAATGAGCCTAAACTGGTTGGCACGTACTCGTGTATATATAATACATATATTTTCAACACTTATTTAACCTTCACCTAAAGATATCGAGCCACGATTAGCATATCGATAAGAATGCTGTCACGTTGACGAGTCCATTTTTGGATCACAAACCATATGCACTCTTTTAACCTCTTAGGTTACTTCACTTGGAAGTTGAAGCGACCAGCCGACCACTCGACGCGACACGTACGTCGATGTACTTCTACTTTTTCGTATAAGTAATACAATTAAATTATGCGAGCGTAGAATTTCTAGTACATTATGAAAACCAGCACTTATATAAAAGACTAGGGTGTTCAAAATTCATCTCATATGCATACACGAAACATGCCTTTACACCACCTACGCGCCGGCCAATTCGTTCTTTCGACTTGGTCAAATATATAGAATATCTCTCTGAGAACAATGTGTACCTATAGGTTAGGTACATCGTAGGTCCTAGGTACATAAGTACATTAGTTTGTACGTAGGTATTTTGTACTAACTCGTTTGTGATCCAAAAAGAGAAAATTCATTCAACCATTAACGTATAATTTAACACGAACGTTGCAACTTTACACGTACCATATTGTGTACCTACCTCACCTCTTTAAACACATATATAAGATAAGTATTAGCTTTAAGTTACGCATACTGTAGGCATATTTCCATTGCACTTTCAGAGCTAACGAAGGCTTTTTAAATATGGAAATTACCTTTCGAAAGAAGCATGCTGTACATTATCGATACATCGAGTTATGTACATATCCATGCTTTCGCGCTTCCTACCCGTATATCCGTTTTAATGGAGACCCGTCGAATGGAATTTTTTCTTTAATCTTTTGAGGATGTAATTGTCACACTTATAACATACTTTTTTTTTTTTACTACAGTTACGTACTTTCATTTTTTCTCCTCACATTCGATGAATTACGTAATTACATAATTTTACATTCTCGATGTAAGACAACAAAATATACATCGCGCTTAAAAAGCACATCATCGAGTCCATCAAAGGCATCATTCAGAACCCCGCCAGATCTGCAAGCCATCGCAAATTCATGCAAAAGAAATGAACCGCAGATTACGTCCTCGCTTTGTTCGAAATAAGAAAAAAACGAACCAAAAAAGTAGATTTTCGGGGCTGTTGAAGGGGTTCGGGGTCAATGAGGCTGAAAAGTCGAAACCTCCAAAAAGCACATCCAGGACCTAGTATTACTAAATCTTCAAACCAAATTTCAACTTTCTAGCTCAATTTGGAGGAAAGTCGTACGAGGAAAAAACTCAAAATATAAGGAAATCCACCGCAAACAATCACATTTTTTTGGAGCTTTGACGAGGTGCAATGGGTCTGAAAAGTCTAAGCCTGTACAAAAAGCACATCTATAGCTCCTACAAACCAAATTTAAAATTTCTAGTTTAATTTGGAGGAGAGTTATACGCGAAACAAACTCAAAATATAAGAAAACCCGCCCAGATAATCACATGTTCGGGGCTGTGAGCGGTTACAATGGATCTGAAAAGTAAAAACCTGCAAATAGCACTTCTGTGGCCTCTACTAAATTTACATACCGAATTTTATTTTCTTAGCTCAATCTGGAGGGAAGATAGGGGAGAAAGAGCTTTTTTCAAGGTAAAAACAGAAAAGAAACCTCATATCTCCCCTCCTAATTCATCCAGGAAGTTGATTTTTTGAAATACGAGTATGTTATGCAACTTTGAATTGCATATTGATTGGCTTAAAAACGAACAATTTTTACGATTATAACCCTTCAGCACCCCCCCCCGCGCAAATTTTGGCATAACTTAATTTCGACCCGCCGAGGTCATCCCCACTCCACAATATCAAATGTGCCGCCAATCTTAGCCTAGTTCCCAATTTTGGTAGATTTCGGTCAGCATCACGTTAAGCAAATGATTTTTAGTGTCGGGAGAAAAATTAATAAACAAATAAAAAATAAAAATAAATATTTGGCACGTTCAAAAATGGTCGTAATGGTCTTCTAGGTCGCCAAAACAGATTTTGTTGATATTCCTCCCCTCCCTCATCTATTGTAGATCGAAAGACTGTAATGGTCTGGTTTTCATTGGCAATATGACACAGAAAATCAGAGAAAATCAGACTAAAAATACAAAGATGAAGAAAATTAGTGAAATGTATAGATTTAGTTCACATCGAACAAATTCTTATCCGTATTTTATTAGCAATCATCCCTCTCCCCGCAAAAAGTATCACTAAACATCCCGAATTGTAATGTTGATCTGAAAGCCCATAACTCGGAACATTCAACAGTGCATCAAAACCAGATCATCGCAAATCACAAGTCAAATTTTGAGAATTTTTTCTTAAATACAAAAGTACTGGTAATTCATTTTGAATATTTTGATGTTAAAAATAACAGATATATAGTAGTATTTTATTTTTTAATTCGAAAATATATTAAAATAACCCATATTTATCGTTAAATTTGAAATATATCGAAAAAAATACCCTTTCCGGAACTGCAGAAGGGATCCATTTGGATAAAAATTGTTGAGACCCCCCCCCCCCCGGTACACCTCGCATAATAAAAAATTTTTCGACCCCCCCCCCCCCAGGTACACCTCGCATAATAAAGTCGGCGAGTTTTGGCTAAATTTCAACTTCCTATCTGTATTTAGAGGAGAGTTATGCGAAACCCAAAAAATTTGGAAATTTATAAAACCTGGCAAAAAAGCCACGTTTTTGGGGCTATAAGGGGTGCAATGGAGCTGAAAAGTCAGAATCCTTCAAAGACATATCTAAGGTCTCTACTGCATGTATGTACCAAATTTCAACTTCCTAGCTCATTTTGGTGGTGAAATAGGGAAAAAACAGCCCTTTTTTCAAGGTCAAAAAGGAGAAAACCCTCATATCTCCCCTCCTAATTGACCTAAGAAATTGATTTTTGAACATGGAATACAACTTTAGATTTTCTATCGATTGATTTAAAAAAGAACGATTTTTGTGTTTTTGGCCCCTCAACACTCCCTCCCCCAAAATGGGCCAAAGCTAAATTTTAACCCAAAGCCATTCTCACTCATATATATCTAATTCGTCGTCAAACTGACCCGATTGACCGAATTGGAGAGATTTTAGTCGGCATCGAGCAGACTAAATGATTTTAATGTTCGAGGTAAAAAAAAAATAAATACAAGACAAGGCCAAAAATTGTCTTAATGGCCTTCTAAGGCGACAAAACGGATTTTGTTGGAATCCCCCTCTAACCATCATAAAATCAAAAAATACATCAAATTTCGTGGTTGAAAACACGTAATAAAAAAATGAAAATAGCTAATTTACAATAAGAATTTTGTTAAGAGAATGAGGATCCATAAATAAATGAAATTTAATGTATAAAACAGCAATAAGTATAATAATAACCATTAAATTTTATACCCTAACCCTCGACTCTGATTATTTCTGATAAATAATTTGGATATTATCGAACATAGTAGCTGTTTACGATAGAATTATTATAATTTCAAGCTACTCGGTAATTTGAGCGATTCTGATAGGAAGAGATTTTTCAAAACATTGCTTCAATATCGATACTTCGATAGCACGCGATTGAATACGAGTAAGGTTAACCGGGTTAGGATGATTTTTTGTTGAAGAAAATAAAAATAGCTTCGAATCATTTTTTCAACTGTTCTAAATTACCAACTGATCGAATATTTCAAAAGTAAAGTTTACGACCTCGTAAAACGAATACGTAACCTTGCAAAAGAAATGAATTTCCAAATTCTTGTTATTCTCACTCAATCCTACGAATACAAACTTTTAAAAATTCAGTAAAACCAGGAACGGTGCACGAGACCTTTTCAAAAATGACCACTTTAAAGGCAAACCATTGATGTAAACTATAAATATTTGACGATAGAAAATTTCACACTTCGGACCCCTCTCATGTATCTATTAAAAAAAATGCCACCAACTTTTACCATTATCCAAACCCTTCACAAACTCCCCTGAGACAAAAAAAAAAAATCACCACCTTTCTCCCAATCTCAACTTACACTTCTTTTGTCGGTGTAAATTATCAACACTGTTGAAAATTACCCATTATCGATCGTTCGATGATATTATCATGGAGAAAAAACAACGAGGAAACGTTACACTCGTACAAAATGGTAAAGAAGAGAGAGAGAGAGAAAAAAAAGGGAAATGACCGAAAGAGTACTTACGGTTAAAATTATCTCCTCGTCGATTATCGAATTACGCAATATAATTCGATCGCACCATAAAATAAACACGCGAACGATTATTAACCGACACACTTGCTACATTAACTTTCGATAAAAAACAGAAAAAAAATTCGCGCCACGATTTAAAACAGAGGGGAAAAATGTGCAAACCGATGAGTACCGAATAATGAAATATGTTTTAAGTCAAAAACACGATAAATATAGATGTAATGATAATAAATTAGCACACAGGTAGAGAAAAATTTTACGAGTACGACACGAGTCACAACATCACTACTTGTAGTACATCATTGAAAAGTAACATGTAAACAGTCGGCGTCGATAGAAGAAAGTGCGACGAACGCGAGTCAAAGTATTCGCTTGCAACCTGTTCGACGTTTTAGAGAAAGGGAAATAAGGCCCCGTAAGTTCTCCCAGCGAACGGACAAAATATCATCTTTTTTCTTCTTTTTGTTACCTCTGCGGTCGTTAATGACGATAGTGTAGGTATATGATCTTGAAAGGGTTCGAAGGGGTGTGGACTGGTGTGTTGAGATGTTCACGGAATGTAGTATATGCTATGAAAGTTAAGGCGCAATCGTTTCGTTTGCTGGTCTTCCTATGTCCAAGGTCGTCAACACATAGCCCAGGCTCACCTGCGACCACAACATCTTCCTCGTATTATAACGTCTTACGTATACGCACACGGCATGGCATAGCATAGCATAGCATAGCATAGCATAGCATAGCATAAGGCATAGGTATCTCTGTGGCCAGCTTGGTATTGAATTTCACTTTTCATTATCATTTCTCGCCGATACCAACATACTTATAATCTTAATACATACCGCAACGCGTACAGCAATTAAGCTCAATAGGCAATTTGTCCATATTAAATGTAGTAATTCGCTGGCTACGGATGTACCTTCTCTGTCTTCATCTATCGAATGTGCTGCGTTTATTACGTATCGAGTCATTAACGATACCGACACCTCTACCCTTAATCGTATAGGTACTTGTAGCTTGCTTGATCCGGTATGAGCTATAAGCTCGTGTATTATGTTGTAAAAGCTTAATCACGCATCTCTTCGGTGCAGCAAAATTAATTAGAAAACTGGATGATTATCGCGTCTTACTATCATCAGCTTATGACTACCTATTAATATCACCTTACCTACGACTTTTCTATAGGCTTAATTATACGTACAGTAGAGTGCCAGCGAAATTTTGAGTTTCGATTTTGTCCTGTGCCAGCCATCCCCTAAAAATGTTCCTTCATGCTTAAAAAAAAAAAAAAAAAAAAAATTCAGCTCGAAAAAATAATTTTAACACGTGGTGATTAGAGCTTTAAAGTTTCACATGGTTACAATCACATAGCCTGTTCACAGTGCAAAAAAAAACTTGAACTTTTTCAACTCTCAACCTCTCTAAAATGGTGCTTTGATCTTCGAATAAGCCTCTAAATTGCTCAGACTTGAAAAAATAATTTTAATTTGTAAATACTCGAGGTTGATGTGGTTGATGAGCTGATATCCATCTGTTTAAAATCATGGCGTATTTCAGAAAAAAAGAGATCTGTCTAAATATTATGATTTAATGAATTCATATCATTCTGATACTTATAAATACTCTGAAATGAATATTTAAGGTCTTACAGTCCCAACTCCCCTCTCCCTTATGCCACTAGAGGCATGTTGACTGGTAAGTTGGTTGTTGTATTTCTGTTATCTATTTTTGACATCGTCCAGTAGTATTTTCATGACTACTTCGTTCCTAACGTAGTCCCTCCATGATATTGCAAGTAAATGGCGCTAACACCTCATCTCAAAGGCAGATATTCT
>FIZR01007052.1:0-10656 GCA_900060175.1 Ferrisia virgata
TATATATATATATATATATATATATATATATATATATATATATATATATATATATATACAGTATATATATATACATGTATAGGCCTATAGTCTAAACGTTCGAGGAGGTGGTATGAAGTGGGGTTTTAACGCAGGCCGATGTCTTGTGTACGTAAATATTGAAGCGTATAACGACGGTTGACCTATTTCGAAGATGCCTCGTCCCATTTACTACTCACGTGTTTTTGTAATATACGCAGCAATAAACTTGTACAAACAGTTGACTCTGAGATAAATGAACCATTATGGTACGTACAAGTTACAAGTTCAACTATCAACGACAAAATACTCGTAAAGAGCATTTTCATAGACTCGATTTACCACTTTGGTCTGTACGTCGTGTTATTGGTGCTACCTTTACCTACATCTACGTAGAAAGGTATGGTTAAATGCATCATTTACCTATTAACATGTGGGTACGTTTAATCAGCACGGAAAATAAATGAAAAAAAGCATCGCTGCGATGCTTTTTTAGCCTGATTTTCGTAACATAATACACTCATGAGAATCAACATTGGGGACAGACAGAGTTCAATGGGGCTAAAAAGTCGAAACTCCCAAAAGGCACATTTGGGGTCTGGCAATTTATGCGAGGAACAAAGAAAAAATTAAAAAAAAAACAGACTAAAAAACCACTTTTATGGGCTGTGAGGGGGGCGAAATGGGGCTAAAAAGTCTGTAATAAAGGTACTGGGTAATAGGTATTCACCATGGGTTCTAGTTATCTTATCGATACGAGATATGAAGTGGATCTTTTGGCACTTTAAATATCGACTGTAGTAAGATCCAATTTTATTTTCCTTTTCTACCTGTAGGGAGAGTGAATTTCCTTTTCTTTTTTAAGTCTATAGTTGTGTATATAAAATAAAATTTACTTTTTGTGTTTTGTTAGGGATCCTGTAAGGATCTAAATGATGGTGTCGTGACCAGCAGTCCTTGTAGAAATCCTCAGCCAATCCGAAAGTATGTGAGCACACTCACACCCTGAGAAATAAAATTTATCCCTTCAAAATTAAAGTGTTCCATATGATGACCAGATAGGCATCTTCAGGCCAAAATCAAAATTTAATAACTATCTAGATTTGGGCTAAACCCATATAACAAGTCTACTCCTCAGAAGGCACATGTAGAACCCCCTACTAAATGTACATACTAAATTTCAACTTCCTAGCTCAATTTTGTGGAGAGGTAGGAGAGAAACAGCCCTTTTTCACGGTCAATCCCCTCTTAATCAACTTGGATGATTGATTTTTGGATATGTTATGCAACTTCTGATTCTTCACCAATTGGCTTATGGAGGGAAAATTTTTGCGTTTTGACCCCTCAGCACCTCTTTTCCGAGATTGAAGTACAACCGAATTTAGACCGAAGTTCATCCCCACTCATATATATCTAATTCGCCGCCGAACTGAGCTGATTGACCGAATTGGATAGATTTGTAACTAAAAATTTTAGTATAGAGAGATATCTGACATGGCTAAAAATCGTCTTAATGGTCTTCTAGGACCCTAAAACGGATTTTGTTGGTATTCCGTCCGCCTAAACCGCCGGTGGTCGATAGATTGCAATAGCATGGTTTTCATTGACAATATGACATAGACAAAGACAGTAAAAACGGCAAAAACTACCTAAGAAAATAATTTTTCGTCCCAGTAAAAGGAGTAGGATAGGTTTACAATGGAAGTGAAAAATCAAAACACCCTCAAAAAACACATCTAGCACCTATACAAATTCTACTCATCAAATTTCAAGGTCATAATTCAATTTAAGCAGGGGGGGGATGAAATAATGCTTAGTAAAACAAGTACAATCAAACCGAACCAAACACAATGAAGAAAAAAAAACATTTCTCGGGGCTTCGAGTAGGTGAAATGGAGCCCCAAAGTAGACAACTCAAAAAAGCACATCTCAAACCTATATATCAAATTTCAACTTTCTAGCTCAATTAGAAAAAGAATTATGCAAGGAAAAAACTCAGAGAATAAAAAAAAATGACCGAAAAACCACATATTTGGAACTGTAAGGGGATGAAATGGGGCTGAAAAGGCAAGATCCCCAAAAAGCATATCTAGGGTCTCTACCGAATGTACATACCAAGTTTCTGCTTCCTACCTCTATTTGAAGGAGAGCTATGCGAGGAACAGAATCAAAAAATAAGAAAAATGAGAAAAACCAATCAAAAAACCACTTTTTGGGGGCTGTGACGGGGTGCAACGGAACTAAAAAGTCGAAACCTCCAAAATGCGTATCTAGGGCCATAACTTGATGTACATACCAAAATTCCAATTTGATACAGCTCAATTTTGGTGAGGAGATAGGGGAGAAACAGCCCTTTTCGAGGTCAAAAAGGGAGAAACCCTCATATCTCCCTTCCTAATAGACTTAGCGAGGTTGATTTTTGAATATGTGATGCAACTTTTGATTCTCTATCTAATGGCTCAAAAAAGGGAAATTTTTGCCTTTTCGATCCCTCAACCCTCCTTCCCCAAATTGTGGCATTACTGAATTTTGACCCGAATTCATCCCCACTTATATGTATTTTATCCATCATCAAACTGTCAGTATCAAGCCGAGGAAATGATTTTAATATTCGGGGGAAAAAAATAAAATAAAAATAAATATCTGACATGGCTAAAAATAGTCTTAATGGTCTTCTAGGAACCATAAATCGATTTTGTTGATATCCCCCCCCTCCACCTCATCTTCTGCCGTTGGTTGATTCACTGCAATGCAAAGAAAATCAGGCTAGAAAAAGGTATAAAGGAATCAGAGCTTCGATATGATACGACAGTATCAACTTTTCACTTATGTACCATGATTTAGTAGGGGGGGGGATGGGTATATCCACTAAAATTACTTTTTCAGTGTTTTATCATAATTTTACTTATCTAATGAAAGTGTGGAAGTGAAGCGTTAATGCAATCATGACGTCGGTATTATGAGTTCGATTACGCTTTTTAAAAATCATACTAGGTTTTTTTAATCGCTATTTCGTAATGGTTGCCGGGTCTATTGATCTTGAAAAGTAACTATTTTTATCGTCAATGTGTTTCTGTAAGTATAGGTCTGGTCTGGGTACATGCGTAAGCACGATATCATTCTGATTGATGAGATATTATTCGACATAGGTACACTTGTTTAATGGATTTTAAATGGAAAAAAGTAGGAATATATTTGGTAATTTTAATACAGGCTACAATTTTCGTTAGTTGTTATCAAAGGTGATGCTTCAGAGTGTCCAGTGTTACCATAACGTTCGAATAAATTTCATCTGTATGATTGATGATTGTGTTTCTACGACGTTATATTATGCATGTGGTAGCATCCATCATTAATTATAAAAATTTATAATCCCCTAAAGTCAAATGTTTCCCTTGTTTTTATACGCTAGGTACACTTATTTAAAATCGAATTAATCTAAACAGAAGCCTTGTCGTGCCTCAATTCGGCTACATTAAATGGCGATCGACCGCGAAAAATAGACGAGCTTCGAAATGTCACTTTCACGTCAAATCTAATTTGCTTCCTTGCGAACTTTTTTTTATTATTCTATTGTACCTACCTACCTACCTACCTTTATCTAACCACACCCTGTTGTGTAAAATCGATAGATTGTTGAAACTTGGATAGTGCACTTTTTTTTTTTTTCGTTTTTATAGGTATACCTTCTTCATTTGTATCTATTATGAAGACGTTTAAGGTCATTTTCGGCCATGGTCAAATTAAATATAGGTAGCTGTGTATTTTGTAGGTGAAGGGAGATGGTTTTTGGAGTTGACACGTAGGTGGTAACTTGGATATTTACAGCAACGATTCATCTTTGTCGTGACTCAGCTCATTGCGGTGGTGGTTATACGTATAAAATTCGTTGGTTTTGTGAGATTAGAATTTATACGTATGTTTCGTTTGTTTGCGTATGGCTTTTTTTATGGTGTTGTGAAGAAATTCGTGAATAAATAAAGATGAATCAAATGTGCGAGATAAAAAATGTATTAAAACTATGAAGGTATAAATGTGTGTGTTGTGTTGTAATTGCGATTGTAGGGTGTATGAGGTCTCTCGAGAGGCAATGTGCTCTTATCAGTGTGTAAAGAAGTGATAACAATACTCTTAAAGGCTAGAATGAATTTTATACAGAAATCAAAGGGTAATTTTTGAACGATTATTGATTTATTGATGCAAAACGAGATGTGAGAATTGAAATAGGAAATATTTTTTTTTCGCATGATTGCTCTCGTGATAGTGAACAAATTCTTCTGTTTCTTTCAACAAGTGAAAGTATATAGTAATTAGTTTGATTTTCTATGTCATATTGTCAATGTGGCCAATCGACATACGATGGATGAAGGGGGATGAGTATCAATTAAATCCATTGTGGGGGTCAGTGGCGTGCTACCGCTATAAGTTTGCACGGGACCCTGTATTGAGAAAGAGGCTCCGGGTAACCCAAAATATATAATGTTCGGCAACCAGATTGGCGAAGATAAACTGAATAAAAGAGTATCGGCGGATAAGATAGGCGAATCTGCCCCACTTTCAGCAGCTCAAACTACCCCCATAAATACCGTGTATACCATAAAAGTAGTCGAATTTCAAAAATTCACGTTTTTATCTAAAATTTTAGCCTACTTTAACACTTTTAAAAAATTCTGAAAATTAATCAAAAATCATAAAATAATGTTGAAAAATGAGTGAAAATTGGCCAAAAAGTGTTTAAAAAAACAATGAAGATTTGATGAAAATATGATATAAACGCGAATAAAAAGTGCAAAAAATTGATCTAAAATCACAGGAAAATATTGAAAAATAAGCGAAAATTGTACAAAAATAGGAAAAAATTGTTGAAAATTATCGAAACTGGGGTAAAAATTTTACAAAAATTGGTGAAAAGTGCAGATAAATGATCGAAAGTCATGAAAAAATTATGAGAATTGGGTGAAAAGTTGATTAAAAATTGAAAAAATTGTTAAAAATCGTCAAAAAATTGAGTAAAATTAGATTGTAATCATTTTTTCATATTTTCGTTCAGTTTTCACTTCTTTTTTGACTCTTCTTCTTGATTTTTATTGGAGGATAACAGATATGCAAAACGAATAAGAAGGAGGAGAGCACAAAAACAAGACGAGAGCTCATGATCGAATAATAATGTATTTTTTTAAAAAGTTATATTGTTGATTATCATCATAGTTTTACATGATTGGTAGCCAGTAAATTATTCAATTGATTAAATTCCAACAATTTTCATCAATTTTTATGCGATTTTTATCCACTTTTATCAAATTTTTACCTTAATTTCAATAACTTTTAAGGATTTTTTTTACATATTTTTGCACAGTTTTCACATTTTTCAACATTTTTACCACTTTTCTGTATTTTTCATGTATTTCTGTCAATTTTTACGTACTTTTCAATCATTTCTAATATATTTTTTCGTATTTTTGTACAGTTTTCACTTGTTTTTCAAGATTTTTGTCAAGAGTATAGATCAATTTTCAGAATTTTTTACTCATTTTTGTTACATTTTTGTCCAAATTTTAATAATTTGCGACGATTTTTTTCACATTGTCAATTTTTACGTGTTTTTAATCATTTTTTCGGAACTTTTGATCAATTTTTAGTGCTTGTTAATAATTTTTATCATATTTTTGTTCAGTTTTCACTTGTTTTTCAAATTTTTTCGTGATTTTTGATCGATAAACAGTGAAGCATAAGATAGGTTTTTTTCAGGATACGAAAGAGCAGAAATGAAATAAGTATTAAAATAAAGGATCGAATTTTGACTATTTACTATAAGATCGAAAAAATCAAATAAGAAATGAGGGATGCGGGTTACCAGTAAAGGGCCAATTTAATCGAGTTGACACAGAGCTCCCAAATTGCTGAGTATGCCCCTGCGTGGGGTCCTAGAAGGCCATTAAGACCATTTTTGGTGATGTCAGATATTCATAAGTCCGGTTTATCGATCTATGACGGATGAGGGGGATAGCAATAAAACCTATTTGACCATGTCAGATATTTATTTTTATTTTACTTTTTTTTTCCGAAATTGAAAAATTATTTGCGTTGCTCGATACCGATCAAAATCGACAAAATTTTGAAAACAGGCGTAGATTGACAACGGATTCGATATTTTGGAGTGGGGATGACCTTGGATCAAATTTTAGTAATGTATAAATTTGGACAAGGATGTGCTGAGGGGATGAAATCGCGGAAAATGTTTCTTTTTGAGCCAATCGCCATGCAATCTGAAAGAATCTGCCTCCCAGGTCAATTAAGAGGGGAGATATGATAGGTTTTCCATTTCGACTTTGAAAAAGGACTGTTCGTCGCATATCTCCCTTTAAAATTAAGTTATGGGGTATAATTTGGCATGCACCTTTAGTAGAGGTCCCAGATGTACATTTTGGAAGTTTCAACTTTCCATTTTAATTTCACCTTTCCCTCCTTCTCTCCTCTCCCACAGCTTCGGAGAAATGGTTTTTCGGATGATTTATCTTATTTCTTGAACTTTCCTTTCATATCTCTCCTCCCAAATTGGGTTAGGAAATTGAAATTTGGTATGTAGATTTAGTAGGGGTTCTAGAAGTGCCTTTTGTGAGTTTCAGCCGTGTACACAAATATCTCCAGGTACCTGTACCAATGATGAAGAAAAGATATCGCAGAGCCTATGGTTTTCTTTAGTCTGATTTACCAAAGGTAACCTTATTCAATGCATTCTATTGCCTTGATGAGGCTAAGAATGACCTTGTATTAAAATTAGACTTCTTCAAGATTTTAGGATCAGGCAAGGAATTGTTTAAAAATATGATTTAGATCCATTAAAAAAATCATAAACTTAATTTTGCGACTTCAGTTAACTCAGTAGTTGTAGGTTGAAACTTGGTACGTGTGTGCTTTTTTACCACCAAACCACCCCAATGTATATAGTTTTTATTTTTTAAAAAAAAAGAAAAATTAAATTTTAGGTAGTTTTTTACTAATTGTGCTGCTGGCGAGATCAATCTAATTTATCCTCAGAGTCTGAAACCTCGGAGGAAATTTGGGCCCGGTTTTGACAAAGTTATTGTTGGTGAAAAGTAAAAATTTGAGTACTTCAGTCAACTTATTTTTGCATTTTCCCAATCCCCTTGCACCAGTAAAATGTACACGGAAGGTTTATTTCAATGTATTCTCTATGTAATTTCACTTCTTAAATATGAAAATTCACGTACGCTAATGTAGGTACATAATACATATTCAAAGCTATGTTTCTCAACGTTGAATCGTAATTTTTTTTGAAAAAATTCCATGTTTATTTTACGTGAAATTATGATTTTATTTTTAACACGAATCTGTGTGTGAGCAGCGTAATAATCGTGTGATGATGCGAAGTCATGTATTTCATGGTAGACAAGACACATATTCTCCATTTTTACTTATCAATATTAGTTCGCTTGTTTTGCCCTTTTACAGTTGTTTTTCATTTTTCGAATTAATCCAATGTCTTCGATATTTTTTACATGAGTCATGGTGTATCATGTAATTTCATATTAAATTGAGAATTAATCCGAATTTATCTCTAAACGCAAATAAAATTGCAAATTTTTTCGAAAATAATCGAAACTTTTTCCAACATAGAACATACGTATTGATAGGAGGAGGGGGCGGGGTGAAGACTGATTTTAGGATATATTTTGGGCATTGGAAAAGTTGATAAATTACATCGTACGCTTCCAAATTCGTTTGAAATTTTTGAAATAAGATTCATTATTTCCTCAAAATTGTTGCTGTGCTTTGAAAAACAGATGATTGAATTTTTTACTCGATTTTATACCTCATATTATCAAAAAAAAAAAGTACACTATTAAGAAGTATCGATCTAAGGCGGATGGAGGGGGGTAGGTAGTACAAATAAAGTCTGTTTTAAGATTCTTTAAGGCCATTTTTCAGCATGCCAGATTTTTATTTTTTGTTTATTTATTATTTTTTTTCTTTATTTAAATCTTCTTCTTTGCTCGATACCAACAAAAATCGCTCAAATTCGGTAGGTGGACCTCAAATGGCAACAGATTTGACAAACATGAGGGGGATGACATTGGGTCGAAATTCAGACATGTTCAAATTTAGGAGAAGGGTTGCTGAAAGGCAAATATTGCAAAAATCATTTATTAATAAATCAATCGATAGAAAATCAAAATTCGTATAACATCCAAAAAATGAGCTTCCTGTAACAATCAAGAGGGGAGATGTGAGCGGTTATCTCCTCTATTGAGCTAGAAAGTCGAAATTTGGTACGTAGGTTTAGTAAGGGTGTCTACTTTTTAGCTCGATTTCACCTTCTCACAGCCTGGAGAATTTTATTTTTTTTTTCGTTACAATGTTTAGTTTGGTTTGATTGTACCTGTGTTTAGTTTCATTGTAAACCTCTCCCCCTCCCCTAAACGGAACAAAAAATTACTTTCTTAGGTAGTTTTTGCCGTTTTTAGTCTAATTGTCTACGTCATATAGTCAATGAAACCCAGGCTATTACAGTCTATCGACCAACGGCGGTTGAGGGAGGAAGGGAATACCTACAGAATCTATTTTGGGGTCTTAGAAGACCATTAAGACGACTTTTAGCCATGTCAGATATTTATTTATATTTTCATTTAAAAAAATTTTTTTTTCAGACATTAAAATCACTTACTCCGCTTGATATCGACCAAAATCGCTCCAGTTCGATCAATCGGCTCAGTTTGGCGGTGGATTAGATATATATGAGTGGGGATGAACTTGGGTCAAAATTAGCTCATACCCTAATTTGGAGGAGGGGGTGCTGAGGGATCAAAAACGCAAAAATTGCCTCTTTTTAAGCCAATTGATAGGAAATCAAATGTTGTATGCCATATCCAAAAATAAACATTCTATGTCAAATAGGAGGGGAGGTATGGGAAGTTTACCCCTTTTTGACCTTGAAAAAGGGATTTTCGTTTCCTATCTCCCCAAAAAATTGAGCTGGGAAGTTGAAATTTGGTGTGCACATTAATTTGGGGCCTATGTGTCTTTTGGGGGTTCCGACTTTCTAGCTCCACTGCACCCCCTTACAGCCCCTAAGAAGTGGTTTTTTGATAGGTTTTTCTCATTTTTCTTATTTTTTGAGTTTGTTCCTCTTACTTAACTCCCCTCCAAAGTTAGCTAGGAAGTTGAAATTAAGTATTTACATTTAGTAGCGGCCCTAGATGTACCTTTTGCGGGTCTCGAGTTTTCAGCCTCATTTCACTCCTTCGTAGCACCAAATATGTGGTTTTTTGGTGGATTTTTCTGATTTTTAAAGTTTGTTCCTAGCATAACTCCCCTCCTAAGCTAATTTTTTTTTTCTTCGAATCTCCCTTGTAAGTTGAATGAAGTGGTTGAAATTTATCACTTAGATTTAGTAGAGATCCTGCTCGTGTGTTTTGGACGTTTCGTCTTCTTTAATTCCATTGTACTCCCTCTCCAGCCCGAAGAAGTATTTTTTCAGAGTCTGTTACCATATTTTGAGTTTGTCCCTTAAATATCTTGAGCTAAGCGATTGAAATTCGACATATTGAGTTCGACTTTTATTTTTCCACTTTATATCTCGTATGTTTCCTCTCTAAATTGAGCTAAGGGTTAAAAATTTCATATGCAACCTTCGTAGGGGTTTCAGATTGACGGTTTCACCTTTTTAAATGAAAATCAGCGGCCTTCCTCGCCCCCTCCCAATATCATTGATTTCATCATTTCCATGTATGCGAGGAAGGGTTTAAATTTTCAGATCACAGCGATTTCATCAATGCTGCGGTGAGTTGCACAAAATGAAATTATTTATTGAGAAATTTTTTCCTTTATAAAATTGAGTTCACCCGGTTTGACTCTTTTCTCTCCCTTCCTTAAAAATATTGAATATTCTGCGATAATGTAAAGTATATAATCTTAGTTTATTACAATCCTTGAGGAAAATTTTGTATTTCCTGTTTTTTCTCCTTTCAAATTTAGTTTGAATATTTTCTCTGTTAGTCATCATAAAATTTTCAAACTATGGACTAATCAATTTTTTTTTTTTTTTACTTTTTATTTGTACTGGGCGTGTGTAATTTCCAAGACGATTACGGCCAGTAGAGGGGGGGGGATCTAAATCTGATTTGTTAACTCGAGTTCTTTTATTAGACAGAAGATTTTGGAGATTTAAGATGGTTCATCAAGAATGGTTTCAGAGTTTTCTGGTATATTTGGTTTTAATCCTATTTTTTTGAGGTTAGTGCTGTATTGCAGAACTGACAATTTGGTTTGGGAGCTTTTAAGAAGAGGTAGTTGGTTATGTGTGAGTTTGGTGTGTCCTGTGCGAAGTCAGGTGATAATTATTTCTTCTGAACGATTTAGATGAGATAAGTGTTTCCAGTGTTTTATAGTTTTTTTATGTTGAAAAAGTTTGCTTGTGTGGTTTTTGGGACCACAAATTTTGCCAATTTTCGAGTTCAATGTTGTCTAATAAAATTTTTATATCTTTTACTGATGTTGGATTAAATGAGGAAGGAACTGTGGCAGATTCAGCTTGTTGGTCAATTTCTTCATTTCCATTTATGCCTATATATGGCTAGGTATAAACATGAAAGAGACTTTAATGTTTAATGTTTCCAG
>FIZR01007055.1:0-10876 GCA_900060175.1 Ferrisia virgata
TTTTTTTTTCCCCCTCTTTTTTTTTTTTTTTTTTTTTTTTTTTTTTTTTTTTTTTTTTTTTCAATGCTCGAACTACTACTACGTGAAAATAGTGAACTTTGCTCATTTACGAGGGAACCTCACGAAGCGCCAAACACCGATTCGGCCGATAGTGCGCCTGCAAGTAGAACGGCTACGCAACTACTTCCACCGCGTATACCACCATTTTGCTGAAACTGGTCCATTTTCAAAAACAGTATTACCAATACTATGAATTTCTCGTACGTGCGATACTAATATCCGGCGAAACGTCCGCCAAAACTTCTCCAAGGGTGTGGTACTGGCAAAGACGAGCGAAACACGATATTATGAAAATTTACCATCTGACGATCGATCCTGAATCTGAAGCGCTATTTTTTCAGGCACCTCGCCCACTCAGCAGCCAATCACTTTCTTTACTCGCTCGTTACGTCACGTCGGCTCTAATCATCGAAAGGCTTTTCAGCATTTTTCGTCAGCTTGAAAATTTTGAAAATGACCGAATTTACGCGCAGTACCGTTTTCTTCCCTCTTCTATTGTTAAAATTCAACGCGTAGTCGTCGAATTTTCACGTAACATTTCGAATTGCAACGAGGAAAAAATTAGTACTCAAGTATAAGACCTACGTAGATTTTAGAAATAATTTCTCCGAGTATTTCCAAAAAAATTACCAATTGATAGAGGTAAAACAGAATTTATGCCGCGCATTCGTTCGCCATATCATGAAGAACTTGCAGATTGCGTGAACAACTAACTGCGAATCGTTTCCCCTTTCTTTTTCCTCGCTAAACCGAACCGATAACGTAACATATACGAAGAAAAAAAAGAAAAAAAAGAAAACTACCCGTTACCCTCTGTTCGATCACAATCACAGCCAAAGGTAGTACTCGCGATGACGTACGAGAAGGTACACGCCGATACTTAAAACTTTGGAAAGTAAGAGAGGGGTAGATGCTACGTTTTTCATCATTTGGCATCCCGATACGACGAAAAAGGAGGAACGGTAAACATTTAACATTATACGAACTATCGTAGTGTAGGTTAATCTATGCGCTAATACCTAATACCGATCACGTACACGTATTCGGATTCGGACTACCGAGTACCATTACCTACCTACCTACCTACCTACCTACCTACCTCACTAGCTCGACTAGGTACTAAAATTCACCACCAGCAACCGTGCCTCGAAACCTTTAAAATTTTTATCGATATTAAATTCGATTTCGTTTTGCGAATACCAACGCAATTTCGTTCGCCGTCGTTTGTCGTCACGACATATGACCCTAAAATCGTCTGCTTTAAAATGTAAAACAATAAAAATCTCATTTTCACTTTCACGCGCACATCGAAAGGCCACAGTGCTGAAACACGAAACCGTTGAATACGCAAACTTTCGCACATTTTTAAGATAGAACTAGCAAAGCTGCATCGCATCGCATCGCATCGCATCGGTTTGCTAAGAATATCGCGACGTTATTTTTAGTTCGCTGTGTCTTACGCCGAATGGGTACTACATTCTCATCAAATTCGTATCGAATTACGTGAACGACACACGAACAGTGGACAACGCCGCTTGGCGCCGCGCCGCGCTACGCCACGCCTGAACCAACTTTATCATTCGTATGGCGAATGCCAGCAGGCCGCCGCCATTCGCCTTTAATTTTCCATTTTCGATTAAAATTTAAACCATCTTCTGGTTAGATTGTAAATCGTAAGCCACCGTCCATGACTACGTGCAAGTACCTTTAGTATCAAGTAGGCTCTCTCTCTCTCTCTCTCTCTCCCCCTCCACACACACACACACACACACCTTTGACTGCGAATAAGAGACGGCACGGCATATGACATCGGCTTAGAGTATGATATAGTTGTTGGTTGGTTTGTTTTGGTGTGTAGTAGTTGGTGCCAGGTACAACGCTACAAAGCTAGCGAACGTTCTATTTTTAAAAAGTAGCTGAAAAGTGAAAATCCGACTTTTTCGGCTCGCTTGCCTCGTCGTTGCCCGTTTGCCAATAGGAATAAGCCTACGAGACAGGCCTTACGCGGTTACCATGGCTACTGTAAGCGAATTTTACGTGTAATAATACGAGCGTAGCCTCGCTCCTATATACCTACCTATACGCCGAGTACACCAGCTCAGCGCACCAACCCCCCAAATGTTACACCGCCGTGTCGTACCCGTAATTATACAGGTTACATTGCCATCGCCATCGCCATCGCCATCGCCTCAACAACCCCACCCCCTCCTCATCATCCCCCTCCTCCCTTCACTACCTCTCTTCACCCTTCAAATGCCGCTTACGTGCGACTCCGTGGTCCGCAGCTCCACGTCGACCAATCGAACAACCGGTCTCTGTCTACTCTGCTGAATTTTCGTCTACAGAGCTGTGTAGACCGGTATATGTACGAGTACTTACTAAGTATTGAGCTATTACTTAAGCGAGTGTGCGTAAGCATACGACTACCAGACGAACAAATCTGCAAAATACGAGAGAACGGCACGAACCAATATGTGGTGTAACAGCGCACTGTACAGTTTTCACTTTTTCACCATTATTACGACGGTATACGAGTAGAATATATGTATCTAGTTTACGTATGTATTATCCGTAATGGCTGGCGTATTGAGGGACGGATTTCGTTGTTGCAGATGCACGGCTACGATCTACCAAGACCATTAGGCATGGTCGCTCACGATGTTGGACACGTGACCGGACCACAAGCGCCCGGCGCCGATATGATACACCCCGACTCCACAGACTCTTTGGTCACGTACATGGAAAGCGATGAAAGTTTGCAACACGATCCAGGTAGTCCATAACAGACCGCAACGACGACGTCATCACCACCGCCGACGCCGACGCCGACGCCGACGCCGAAGCCCCAATGATACGAGTACCTAACCTACATTACATAAGTCTATCCCTTTAGGCCTACACCTATATTATCGTACACAGCTACCCAAGTACCTAGTGCCTATCTACTGGCGCGAATACAGCTTCTACCTACAACCACGAAGCTTTCACTAAATCATTCAAGCCGCTGGCCGGTTTCTCGAAGTACATATACACATTCATATAATGCAAATCGACACCTGAAATGACTGAAAAGCAAAAAAAAAAAAAAAAAAAAAAAAAAAAAAACGACCTGTACTTTCGAGCGCCGCGCACCAATTCGACCAATTCGCCGAGTTACCTTTACCACGCCTGGTTTTTCCCTAATATACTCGTATTAGCTAACCAGCTAGCTAGCTAGGTACGTGTACACGTGCATCTACAGTCGGCGGTCCTATCTATCGAGCTACCAGTTTCTCTATCAACTTTCCTCACCTACGTTGTACGGTATATGAGATTTTATTTTACGTGACAGGTACTAGGCGATAGGTAGGCACTCGTAGGTAGTCGAGTACGCTGTCTCTATCTGCGCAACTGTTTATTCGATTTTCCTAACCTACCTACCTACCTACCTACCTACCTACCTACCTACCTGCTGTATGAAATTACCTGTACGCATTGTGTATTGCATTCCGTATTCGTATCATCATTATCGTACCTTTACTGTACTGAGTACCGTACCCCTCTAAGCCCTTTAGCTTTTACCACCGCTGCTAAAGCTGCGACGCGACGATTGTACTACATCTACGTGACCTATGTGTATTTATTGGTTTGTTTTTTAACTTTTTGTTTTCGCAATTAGCAATTCGCATTACTATGTACCGTCTACGTTTATGATTATCGTATCGTTATTATTAGTTAGGTACCTATTATTAATATTGCGATTATTGCGATTATTACGATTATTACTATTAGGTACGTAGGTCCTAGCTACTACAGGTACTACTTACTTATATATGTAGTATTATTATAATTATTACCAACGGTCGTCGTCAGTGTCGTATTGTCATTATCACTATATTGTTGTAATTAATTTCTATTTGTTTGTTTGTTGGTTGGTTGGTTGGTTGGTTGGTTAGTCGGTTGGTTTGCCAGCTAGACGCATGCTGCTGCAGCATTATCTCGATAATATAAGTTACGAAAAAATTTTATTATATTGTACCTTGTACCTACCTACCTACCTACCTACCTACCTACCTACCTACCTACCTACTGTATGTCTGTATTATATGTACATGTACACGTATTTGTATTTGTATTTGTATTTGTATTTGTATCTATGTATTTGTATTTATGCATTTGAATAAGTATGTATCCGCGTTGAATTTTGTTGTAAAATTACAAATGAAATGTAAATAAGTATTCCATACATATCGGCTGGTTTCTTAATAGTTGCGTATTATCTTATTACGCGTAAGTATCGTGCATACAGCGTAAATTACGGTGCCAAAATTTACGTAAATCTACACCTACATACTGTAGTAGTGCTGGTAGTGCCTATTACTGCAGCAAACACATATAAGAGTTACGCGTGCGTTACGCGTCAACACACCATATTACAGCAGGCACTTATCTGTGAAAGCTGCAGGTACGTCGTACCGTCTCCATAAAAATCCCGTTCAAAGCCGGAAGCCCGAAGCCCGTAGCCCGTCCGTCCTTCTTACCCCGCACCAACGTACGGCGCAAATAAAAAAAATGTGATGTGAAGGGGGGAGGCGGGAACGAAAATCGTCTTGAAAAATAACTGGGTAGATAAAATACGGTAGCGCAAAATTAAAACCGTGTACGTCTAGGCACAACTGACTGTACACATATTGTATCTAGCTACCTACCTACCTACCTACCTACCTACCTACCTACCTGCCAACCAACCAATAGAGGTGCATACGATACGAACGCGCAAGTAATACATCGTCGTAGGTAGAGGTACAACGAGGTATGGTATAGGTACTAGGATTTTCATATTCTCGTAAGACTGGCCTTTCTATTCGAGTATTAAGAGTGAAAGAAACGAACGGACGAACGAACCAACGAACGAACGAACGAACGTAGCCAAGTCGAGTCGAGTCGCAGGCAGGTATTATTAAATTACGAAACACTCTGTCATACGCTAATGGATTTTCCACAATAGAAACGCGCGCGGTTAGGGCGCCACAGCTTTTAGCGTTGATTATAGCAGAAGCGATAGCGGAGGCAGGGCCGCAGGAAACGCTATAAAGGATATATAGAGAGACGACTATACTTACGATGTAGTAGATAGTGGATAGTAGATATACTCTATATATGTATATACGCGTGTATATACAGTGCGCGGTACCTAGTACCTAGGACTGCGGGAGATACGACGATAGTAGTAGGTACATATATACAGCGCACCGCACCGCACCGCACCGCACCGTACCGTACCGTACGGTACGAAAACGCACCGCCTTGCTGCGTGTTACAGCTTTTCGCTTCGTCGTCTCTCTAACCTTCAACCTTCAACCCTCTCTCGCTACGTTGGTTACCGCTACCGAAACCATTACCATTACCGTTACCGTTAAGGCCTTTACCGTTACACTCTTACCCCATTCGAAAGCTCCCTTAAGAGTAAGCGTACGCGTACTTTATAAAAAGTCGTTCAACATCCTGAGGTCGGCTTTTTTCGACGTTCGCTGTAACCGTTCGCACTGCTTCGCTGCGCCGCACCTACGCTTTTTACTTACTCGTCGTGCTGATTGCGTATGCATATACGTAGGCAGTCGTATAGGGTAGATACGTACGATAGGAATGCCATATGTACATTACGTACGCATTACGTGTACCTACTACCTATAGAGCGTACCCATTATCCGTACCTATGTACCTCTACCTACGGTATGTCCTCCCCTAATACATATCTACTACTACGTAATGGCGCATTTCGAGTTCGTCTACAGTACCGGTAGATACTACTGCTAATCTAACCAGGTAACCAGTACGACAGGTCTAGCAGCCCATATAATGTATCAACGTACGCATCGCCTGAGATTTCGTTCTAAAAACAAAACCAAATACGTCTTGAAAAAATACGAACCGAACGCGCGTAAAGTAAACCAGCTTCAGCACAGTGAAGAGTAACGCAAATTCTGCGAACCGATGCTACGTTTTTACCATACACACACACGCACGCAGAGCTCAAATCAACCCGGTCCAGGTGGCGAGTGAGTGCACGTAAACTCGAAAGTACCTGGCCTTTGAATTTGCGTAAATAGGTACGAGCAAAAGTACCTGCAAAATATGAAATACCATCGTAACGCGACCGTACGCAGAATGTCTTCGTGTTCATTATTCTAAATACGAACGAACTTAGTCTACTCGCTACCTAAAAGTACCTGCATCCTGCAAACACGCGTTTTATCGTAATTTTCATTCGCCGATATTTTCTTGCGATAATCTTTAATCGCGAATATCAGAATATCTATCGAAAATAAGTTGGCAACGCCATCTATTTATTTACGAACGAGCTACGTACGGCGGCGTACAACATACTCGTATACGCAGAAGAACAGAATACAGCCATAAAGAAGTCATTAGTTATTGGGTAAGTTACTATTAAATCTTTGTAATAGCGTAGGTAGAGTTGCATTCGCATACATTGTGTATAAATAGAAATACGGTAAGAAAAAGATGTTGAAGATTTAAATATACCAGAAAATGATTTAGAATCCAACATTGATATTATTTATGTATCAAATGGTGTTTAAATTTTTTGAATGAAGTTTTAGTCTGAATCATCTTTAATTACATCTTCTTGTATTCCCTCATCAGGTTCAGCTTCAAAGCCAGGATCTGATACAAAATCATCAGAATCATAGTTTATATTATTGGAATATAAATTGGTTTTGAGGAAACTCATTTGACTGGTTAAGTTATAAGGGTATATTACAAAAACGGTAACAGTCAAGTAAACATTTACAATTCTACCGAAATATAAGCAAATTGTAAATGTTTACTTGACTGTTACCGTTTTTGTAATATACCCTTATAGAATATAAATTTATAAAATAATTTTCTAGATCAGATTCATTTCCAGAATCATCGCTCTCATAATCAGGATCAGAATTTTCTAGATTTCTAATTGCTCTCATAAATTGATTGTATTCTTCAAGATTGTTATTATAATGAATTACAATACCCTCATTATCATTTTCCATTTTGTATTTATATAAGAAAAAAAAAAATGAAATAATAAATATTTATAAAAAAATGTCCTAGAATTTATTTTTTTATTTTCTTGTTAAATTTTTTTCTTAATAAATGGAGTTGATTACAAAGCTTGAAAATCAATATTTAAGAAATCAACTATATAATTATTCTAAGGACAAAAATATCTCAGGATGTTCAAGATTGAAGAAAAATGATTTAGCAAAAGCAGTTGCAAATTACTTGACTAAAAATAAAAAAAATAAAATTCAAAAATTCAACACTAAATTATTCAATTTTGATGATAGCATTTTTAGTAATGAAAAACCTGAACAATTACTTCCAAGAACAGTTCGGAATGTTGAAATAAAAGATGGTACTACAGCAAGTTGGAAAAATATGATTCATGATTATGAGATATATTGTGAATCTGCAAAGAATGATTTAATAACATTTCTATTTAAAGTTACAGAAAAACTGTATGAAATTGCTGCAAAAGAATTGAAAATTAAAAATAGTATAAGCTTTCAATTAGTAGCAGTTGTAGATTATATAGAAGTGAATTTATCAGGAGAACAAGTAAATCACCATAGAAAACATTTTTAATCAACAAGAAATATTGTTGTTCATTCAAGTGCAATCAAAAATGCTTTAACATCAGCGAAAAATGAAGTTCTACAAAACTTTGACAGCTATAATGCTAAAAATTGACAGGAGGAAACTGGGTTCAATTACCAAATTTTATTTTATCAAAAAAGTGTTGTTGTATCAATGTAAAAAATATAAAAACTAATAAATTTAAATGTTCGAAACAAGATCTTAGATGTTTTGAATACAGTTTAGAAAGCATATTAAATCCAGCAAAAGAAGCAGTTCATAGAGTTTCAAATTATAATATTACAAAATATGAACAATTGAATATGAAATATCCTATTGAATTAATACCTAAAAATATTGAAAAATATGAAAATTTCATAAATCATTCAATCAATATTTACAAATATGATGAAAATAAATCACAAATAACTTTCTATCATAGGAGTCGAAATCATGACAACCAATGTATAAAGATCACATTGTTGGAATAAGCAATTTGAGTGCTTTATTAAGAGGACAAATACACAACTACACTAATCATGTGAATATTTGTATGAAATGTCATAAAAAAATTGAATCAGAATCTGCCTATAATACACATTTTGAGCACTGTGTTAAAGGTATACAAAATATTCAAATGTCATCAAATAAGAATAATATTAGGAAATATCATTCATTTGGTGCTGAACAATACCATCCATACACACTAACATTGGATTTTGAATGTACATTGAAAAAAATGCAAAAACATAACAAAGACAACAAAATATATTCGTAAACATGTTGCAAATAGTTTTTGTTTCTATTCTGATGAAATGGGTAGTTGATTAGAACAAAAAATAGTGTAATGAATGAAACTTATTTACCCCTATCAACCTACCAAATAAAACAATTATAACTGCAGCTTCAACAATTGCTACAAATCTAGTTAATGCATATAATAATAAAAAAGCAAACAATAAATTGGTTAAAGAAAGAATTAAAAAAGGGGACACTGATAAAGAAAATTTGGGATATGGATTGAATTCCTTGAATCCGATGGCAAAGCCAGGTCCTTTTTTTTCCCGTATGTTTAAAATTCCTTCTTTTGAATTAGTTTTGTGAGATTTATCAATATGTTATAATTCATTTGTAAATAAAAAACGTAAACAAATTTGTGTAATGAATAAAATACAACTTCATTCGCTGTTGATGGTGGCCAGCTCTTCTATAGTGCTGACTAGCTCGTTTATTACATACCGTACCGTAATGTAAAGTACACGTCTACGTGCAAAAGTAACGTACAATGTATAAGCCTATGTACTACGCGCTACATAATCTGGCCACTCGTTAACGGTTTTTTCGCCTTCTTCTTTCGTATTTTTTCCCTCATTCCTTCTTCATGTATTTTATAATTACTTTCGTGTCTAGTTTAAATACGTAATTTTTATTTTTTTGTGTTCTCGTTGTTATCATCTTCAGTGGATAAGTTTGTAACGAAATAAAGTACGATTATATTTCTTGTTGCCAATGTCAGCGATCATTATTACTCGTAACAGCCGAGTCAGTCGTTATTCAACTAACTACCAACCAAAATAAAATTACGAATGTTTTCATCCAAAATTTTTCGAAATGATAAAGAAAATCTACGAACAGCGGGTGGTTTCCTTGTTCGTGCACGTACACTAATCTTATTATAGATGGCAAAAGTTTCAACGTGGCGCTACAAAATATTCTGAAACGATCGATATCGTACATGTACGTACCACAAGCTGCAATCATTTTGGAAGAATTAATCAAACACGACTACGAAGGAGCTTTTACACTATGTAAAGATATCGATACCACGCGGTTTACCTCCGTTAGTTGAAGAAATTGAACACGTGTTTTGCGTGAGACATTTTATTTAGCGGAAAATCTGTCATCGTCGTCGTCAGTTTCATCGGCGCTTCCTGCACTGCTTCTTGTTCCATCGGAGTCATGAGCGTTAGCATCGGCGCTTTCCGAGGTACAATGCGCACCGATGTTTTCGCCTTCGGTACTTTCCGCATTCTCTTTACCGCTGCTGTTAAAAAATGCTTCCCATTTTTTAAGACGCGCTTCGGTTTCTTCTTTCGTTTCTTGAACTCTAAATTAAAAATTTACAATTCATTATTAAAAATAACACGCGAACAGAGATTTAGGTAATAATTGCACGAGGTAGAAATGTAGAAGTGTCTACTTGTATTAAGTTTTGCCATCCCATGTTTCGGCGGCGATCAATCTTTTACCGAACCATCTGTTGTGTAATAATTAAACGCACGCGTCGGCCGCTTCTGCCTCTTTAAACCAAACCTGCGCTGCGCCGGCTTCGTTTTTCTGCACAAAATTCAAATATGTATTTGAAAATGTACGATTATTTGATGTTTTTTACCCATCGGACATCGCAGTTTACCAGTCAATTTACATCGTAAATTACAACTTTTTTAACTATTCCACATTTCGAACATTCCTCTTTGATGTCTTCTCTGTATTCTAATATAAGGCCCAAATTTTCGTCGAACATACGAGGATCGAATAAATTTTTAATTACAACAACGCATTCGTGTTTGGAGCGTTCTCCGCGTAACTTATCCGGTTGCCACGCAAATAATCTGTAAAATAATAATAATAATAATAATAATAATAATAATAATAATAATAATAATAATAATGGATACTATAATAAATACCTACGCTAACGCTCGCTATCAGTTCGTATTCGTGAAAGAAATTACAACGATGGAACTTAATGAAAAATTTGTAGGTGAATTTAACTTGTAGGGCATTTAGCTGTTATTAAAAAACTTTTTGGAACATGTTGATTAAGCGCCAAAACATATTTGTTCCTCGCTTAGAATACCCGGCTACGCTTTGCAAAAAAAATAAAATAATAACGTACTTTTCTTGCATTTTTTTCAATTTTTCTTTGTCTTTTTTGCGTTTTTTTTTTGGTTTCAAACTCGGATCGTAGGAATCGCCTTTCATTGTGAAGTGGGCTTTTTCAACCTTGATTCTCTTGCCTTTGAATTCGTAATCGTCCAAGTACTTTAATGCCAAATCTACTGATTCTTTCTATTGAAAAAAAATAAAAATAAAAAAAAACAAAAACAAAAAAAAAATAAAAAATAAAAATGAATACGTATGAAAGTACAAAAAACATTTGTACGCACACGTAAATTTGAATTGATACACCGATCTC